>JAHREE010142995.1:0-11584 GCA_033628505.1 Tringa tobata | reverse complement strand
GCTGTGAGGGTAGTGAGAGCCTGGCCCAGGTTGCCCAGAGAAGCTGTGGCTGCCCCATCCCTGGAGGGGTTCAAGGCCAGGCTGGATGGGGCTTGGAGCAACCTGGTCTGGTGGGAGGTGTCCCTGCCCAGGGCAGGGGGTTGGAACGAGATGATCTTTAAGGTCCCTTCCAACTCTAACCATTCTATGATTCTATGAACTCCATTCCCGTATTCAACTAGTGGCCAAGAGAGGTGGCCACACTGAGCTCACCAATCACAATTATGCAGGTTTATTTTGCAATAATGTCACCTTTTTCTTCATTTTTTTTTTTTTAATCCCTTGGGAAGCTATAAGTGTTCGTTATCTCTTCTTGACTCGTCATTCATGAAAGGCTTTTAGAAGATCAGACCTACAAGGAAGCTTTTAGTTCCTTCTTGAACTTCATTGTATTCTAGTTTGAGATAAATGATGTGATCTTGCTTTGAACTCCTGCAGTAAATAAAGCTGAAAAAAAAAATCTCAGTATAATTAGGTTTTCCCTTACCCATAACATTGACTGCAGGATTAGGGCTCAATCTAACAATTTGTTGAGTACTTATGCAAGTTGCTGAGCTCCCACAGATGTCAGCTGGATTTGAATACTGATGCCTGAATTAAGTGCTACAAGAATATTAAAAGTAGGGTTTATAAATCACTCTTTTCCCTTATAGTGGTTATTGCCACTTATCGTACTGAGTGTTTCTTTAACCTGAAATTGCCACTGAACGCACAAATAGATTTAGATCTGGTGTTATGTTAATAAAGAGCACCTATCTTATGGAAAGCCCTGTAAACCACCTATACAGCTCCTTTCAGATGGAAGAAAAAAAGAATTAGATAATGTATTCCTTAATTTTGGAATAAACCTCCGCTCTCTCAAAATGAATGGAGAAAACACTTTTGTAACTTGTCATGGGCATCATGGGGAAAGTTTATTTTTTGTCTTTTTTTTAGTGTCAGCTAGGAAGGAAAAAAGTGTTACTGAAAAAAAAAAGTGAAGTATACTTGAAAATAGATTATACCTGTATTTATAGGCACATATTATTTAATTTAAGGATTAAAAACAGCAACTCCGCAATATTGTAGTGATATTAATATGCTCTTCCTTCAAAAAGAAGTTTTGATTTTAAATTTTCAATTGGTTGAGCTAAGGCATGCCAATTATATTCCACAGCACAACAATAAGAAAAATATAAATTTTGAACCGGAATCCTAAAGAGACTGTATGTAAACACCTAATGTGGTGTTTGACATGTTTACTTTTAAGTGGTGACTGCAGCTAGAATATTTTGGGGTTTGTTTGGTTGCTCATCCCAGAAAGGAGAGACAGGAAAGGAGAAAAAAGAGGAAATATTTGACAGTCTGTTGAATGTAGTTTATTTTACTGAAGCTTAAAACGTGAGACTTCTGGAGCATTTTATTAGCTGCAGCCATAAACAATCTCTGGCAGAGGTGAATAGGCAGAAACCAGGGGGCCCGAACAACAAAAAGACAAGAGAAATTGTCTGAAACTTTGATATTTCAGAATTTTGGCTCAACACTCCGAATAGCCCGGGGAAACATCCCCTCCCATTGCCCCCTCCCCACCCGCTGACAGTCGACAGCGCTTTCATATGTCTTATTCATGAATTATGAGCTGAAATTCATCGGGCGGGAACTCTTTAGCCAGGATCATTCGTAGGCTCTGGCCTTTTGTCTGCTTGCCTGCTTTGTAACTAGACTTCAGTGAATAAAGCAAATAAAATAAAAGCAAATAAAGGAAAAAAAAAACTCAAAAACCAGACACAAACACCGAAATAAAACAACACCCCCGTAAAAACCTGCCCTGTGTCCCCCCAGATCCCAAACAAATATTTATGTGCATGTTAAAACACATTCTGCTCCTCTTTTATAATTTCTTTCAGTAGATGCTTTGAGACACGTGCTGTAGGACAAGAAGAAATGGCGTCAAGCTGCACCAGGGGAGGTTCAGGTTGGATACTAGGAAAAATTTCGACACTGAAAGGGTTATTAAGCTTTGGAATGGACTGCCTAGGGAAGTGGTTGAGGCACCATCCAGGCACCATCCCTGGAGGTTTTCAAAAGATGGGTTGGCATAGTGCTTAGAGACATAGTTTAGTAATGTGGGGGGTTCTTTTGTATGGTTTTCTTTTGGTTTTGTTTTTTTTTTTTCACTGAGTTAGGTTGATGGTTGGACTAGATGATCTTAAAAGTCCCTTCCAACCTGGACAATTCTATGATTCTATGACTCACTGGTAAGAAGTTGAGAAAAGCAAGGATCAGTCACATGCATGAATAGTTATAGAAACCACATCCTATGACTATAGGATCCTGTAGGAACCAATCCTATAACTAGCATGTGCTCATCTGGAAAGTGCTTGCTTATGCCAGTGAAAAGCAGAAGCTTCTCCATGACCAGTGGAACCTCAACAGCAAAACTCCATCAATATTAATATGAGATAAACCCACAAAAAAAGTAATTAGAAGGAGTAAATATGAATAACAAGCGTAGCTGAGGATGTTCTGTTGAACCTGCAATAATTTCGAATTTTTTTATTATTATGAAAATAATAATTGCATGAATTGATTAAATTCTTTCCTCTAATTTTTACAATAATTGGTAAAATGTGCTCCTCACTGGAACCAATGGAATGTCCATAAAAGGTACAGCTTGTGGGAAAGCACGCAAAGATACTGATTGGTTTCAGTGAGTGTGGGGTTTTGTTTATAATCAGTTTTCAAGAGAGAAGATGACTTCTTACATGAAATGAAACGAAAAATGAAAGTGTTGAAGTACGTGGAAAACCACTAGTTTTATAAATATTAGTCTTACTAACACCTGGACTGCAATGAGCTGTTTTATGCAGTCAGACTTCAAATAAAACAAGAGCAGTGATGTTGCAAAACAGCATTCAGGCCTCAGCAGTAGAAGCTGACAACACTCACTTGTGCTTACAAATCCTCTGGCTTACACAGCGGGTGTTAAAATTAACTGTGCAGGTTGGAAATTTCTCAGTTGACTACGCATTTTCGCAAATAATAATCTGTCCTAGCCTTTCCGACTTGCAGCTTAAAATGCAACCTTTAGCTCTTGGGTAACTCAAGACCCTAGGTCGCTAATTAAAACAAGGGGGCTTGTTCTGTGAGTTTAAAGAAAACTTCATCAGATCCATCTAACTCAATTTACCAGACGGCTTTTGAGCGTACAGCGATTTCTGACAGCTAATTGGAAAACATCTGTGGGCACAGCCTTGGCAAAAAGGCTGTTGCTGCCTTCTGTGCAGTGATTTTAAGGCTGACAGAGTGCTCGAAACACTTGAAGGTTACCCCTACATTAATTGTTTCTTCAACAGGTTCCTCTAACATACTGTAAGTTAATATTCGCACTGATGGTGCATATATTGATTTATAAATACACTTTTCAGCAGAGCTAATAATCTTATTAGCTCTTGCACAAGATAATCAGCGCTGCAGCCAGTAATTCATGAATTTTATGAGATTGTTGGATTTCTAACTGTCATGGGAGCTGCAGACTGCATGCACTCGGTAATGCATGCATCACCACATGATGACTAATGAGGCAAGGTAAAGAAATCGAAAATTTTTTCATTCCCTCAACATGTAGCTGGTGCGTGATGCCAGATGTAAAATCATTGATGTACTTGCCAAGTTCCCAGGACCATGTCATGATTTATTCAAACTTAGACAATCAGGATTAGGTCAATCTTTTGAAAATGGTCAAATTCAAGGAGACTGATTAATAGATAAGTAGGAGCATTGCTTGTAAATAAAACATTGAATATATATTAAAAATGAAGTTATTATTTACAACTTGCCTTTTTTAGGTCACAGTTGTTCTCTTCTGAAGAAACAGCTAATGACTGCAGTTCTTAATCCCCAAACTCCATCAGAATGACTTTATAATGAGACACATAAATTCATAAGAGCTATTATTGAAAGAACAGTGGCATTCTGAGAAAATAATACAAATGTCTCTCCCAATGTACATTGCATTTTATATGAAACAACTGCTTGACTATGTGTATCTTCTCTTGTGTTCCGCATACAACACAAACTAACTGATGTATAATAAATATCTGAGGGAGAGAAGGAGGTAACATGAAAATATTAAGGTTTATACTTAGGTAATTAAAGTGAGTAATTGGTAATATGGCTTTCTAGTTTTTTGATAGATAGCAAGAAACATTTAGAATGATTGAGTGTCTTATTAGAAGGTGTCTGGTAAAGCTGATATTTGTTAGTGCATTACATTTCTTCTCAGAAGATACAAATATATTCCATCAAGTGTATTTTTAAAGATATGTTTCACATAAAAATGCCTTTTTTATGACTATAACCTTTGGAGACTCACTACTTACATGATGACATTCTTGTACCCTACATACAGGCATTTGGCTTGCTGAAGTAAGAGCAGGAAAAAATTGCTGTAATTTTCTCTCTTATCTTTTTAGTTGAGATTATGCTTTGACAAATTGCTTGATGGATCATTAACTGGAAGAGACATCTAAGTTGCCATCAGCAATTAAAGCAAATTTGGGATTTTCCTGCAAGTTCCTTCCTTTTCCATCTGCTCCACTGGAGCAAGAAGCCGTTGAAATACCTTCAAGTGAATTTTTTTTTGGATGATTACAAATAAGTATTAAAACTGATGTTGACCAGCCTGAATCACAGAATCATAGGTTGGGTGACCTCTGGAGATCTTCTGGTCCAGACATCTAGAGCTAGTTGCCCAAGACCATGTCCAGCTGGCTTTTATATATCTGCAAGGATGGAGACTCCATGACCACCCTTGGCAACCTGTGCCAGTGGTTGGTCACTCTCACAGTGAAAAAGTGTTTCCTGATGTTCAGATGGAGCCTCCTGTGCGTCAGTGTGTGCCTGTTGCCTCTTTTGCTATCACTGAGCACCACTGAAATTACTTTCCACACTCCCTTCAAGTGTTTATATACATGGATATGAAGTCTCCTGAGCCTTATCTTCTCCAGACTGAACAGTCCCAGCTCTATCAGCCTTTCCTTACTGCAGAGATGCTCCATCCCTCATCATCTTCATGGCACTTCGCTGGACTTTTTCCAGCATGTCCAGTCCTCTCCTGTACTGGAGAGCCCATCATTGGACACAGGGCTCCAGGTGTGGCCTCACCAGTGCTGAGCAGAGGGGAGTGATCACCTCCATTGACCTGCTGGCAATGCTTTGCCTAATGTGGCCCAGGTTACCATGAGCTGCCTTTGCATCAGGGGCATATTGCTGCTTCACCGATGTTGCATCTTTGGAGCCGTAATAATGCTGAACCAAAATATCAGAGAATATGGCTTTAATGAAACTCACGCTAAAAGCATGATAGTAAGTAATGTTCCTTGGTAATATCTCTACAAGTAAAACTTAGTTTTGAGTGTCTGGTCGTTTTGTGTTGAATTCATCTGCTTCCCTAAATTCAGGCTGCCTGCTATGTTTAATGAGATGACTCAATTGTTTGCCCTTGATGTTTCAATGGCACCAAATGCTGCTATTAATTCTTTCTGAGATAAGACACTGTCAAATAAGATTTGTTCACTAACTTTCTCACATACTTAAGTATTTTTCTTTCATTTCACTATTTTATACATCCAAAGACACTTACAGTTTCACAGCTGAATAGGGGAGTGGTCCTATTTCCTCACCATATTTAGGCTTATGTAATTAAATTATACCTATTAAAAAAAATTCCTATTGTGGCTGTATTATATTTACTTCCTTAACAGAGCACAATGGATACTGGGATCATTTCATGAAACCTAGAATACAAGCCTACAGGAGCTGATTATTATGTTGAAATATTTATAAAATAAATCTATCAAAAAGGTGAGAAAAAGGAAATGTCACTAATATTATTCCTTAAGGAGAAAAGCCTCTAAGGTAGCATTTAATGTTTCAGTTTCTCCCATTTTTTTCCCTTCCATAACAATGTTTCAATACCTTGACCATCTTCAAAGAAGCCAGAAGGAGAGGTTGATCAGTCTCTACAGATTCAATAGGCAGCTGTGAAGAGGGGAAGGTGTTTTGTTGACCCTACACTGCTAGATAAACCGAATACTTACTAGACCTTGGGCACACCCAATCTCAAGACTCAAATCCACCACAAATTGATTTTTGTCAGCATTTCTGCTTGGTTTTTTTCAGTGATGGAGTGAGTTGCTGTGACTTGCTCCAAGTTCCCCACTTCCAGGGGAGCCTTTGCTCAGATGAGCTGCTCGGATACCCTTCTCTGTGCTCCTTAAACAAATGTTTCACTTCAGCACCATTGTCTGTGAAAAAGTCCTGCTAAAATCTCATTCTTCTGGAGATGAATAGGCAGAAACACTCAAAGTCTCCAAAGAGCTTTGGTTTGCATAGGTTTTCAGAAATATTAATTGTTCTGCCAATTGTTCTATAATTCATTGACAGAGATTAATGTCTGGGAGAATAGTGGGGAGGAGGAGAGTTGCTTTTCTATTCCTAACATAAGAGGTAATTTTCCAGCCAGATTTTGTTATATAAACAGCAGGAAAAGAAATGGATATTTTACTGTAGAAGAACACTGTGCAGATGGAGCAAGGCAGACGAACCAACAGTTGTTTGTATTAAGGGGTGACTGTCCTTTTCAGCTGTGTCTGACTCTTACCCATTGTTTTTATTTCAGTGTTGCTGCTTTCCATTGGCTTGGGTCAATCAGAAACCACCAAGAGTAAAAGAAGTAAAATTATGTTTGGGAAGATGCTACAGGTGTGTGTTTATGCCCTCATTGCTAATTAATGATTAGAATAGAATAGAATAGAATAGAATAGAATAGAATAGAATAGAATAGGTTTGGCTGGAAGGGACTTACAACAATCACTTGGTCCAACTGTCTATGTTACGTATGATGTATATATCTCATATGTAAGTGATATATATAGTCAAGGTTGGCTTTGCAGCCAGAGAGATTATTTACTTGCAATAATAACTTGACCAGTTCTCTTTGTGCATTTGGAGCCCTTTCATGAACTCACAGTAAGGTTTGGGCATCTCACGGAACTCAATAATCACACTGATTCACCTGTAATAAAAATACCTGCTACATTAAGGTGAGATTTTCCGTGACTGGGTGTGATTGTGTGGAGCATTTTATAGCATGGAATGTATTTGTGTGTAGCTGGTGAAAACTAGAGAAGCGCTTTGTTTGAACTCTTGTTACCGTTACAGAAATGTTTAATTAACCTTTGCAGTTAATGTCAATGTTTTTGTTTTATTCTTCAGCTCCCCCTGGCGCATAGTGAAAATTCTTGATTTCCTTCGCTAAAGAAACTGTGTGAAAAATGATGAATAAGGCAGCTGACCTGTAGGGTTTCCCCCTGCCCAGTAGTAGACAAGCAAACCCCAATTTTTAACCTTTTGTATAAATAGTACGGTCTGCAATGGACTGGAGCTGCTTTCAGTTGCTTTTGTTTAACTGTCTGGCCCATCCCTCGCATAAAAGCTGTTTTCCCCATACTCTGGTCTGTCTCTCTGTCCGCTGAAGACTGTTCTAGTCACAAAAGGCACATTAGGAGAGCGCTAATTCAGGAAGAATTAGAAAAAACCCAAAAAGAGGGTCCAAAAGACCCAACCCAAAGTAAATGGAAGGACGACCTTCAGCTTTAAACGCTCCCTTCTCTCTTCCTTCACACAGTGCAGTCTCCCCAAACCTCATGTTTGGGTTTATCTGTGATTTGTTTAAATTAATAAGACCAGACGTTCCTATTTTTTTAAAGGAAAACTAAACAAAAAAAAAAAAAAGAAGTGTGTTTTCTGTCTACATAGAGAACTTAACTTTAATAGATAAAATAGGCTGAATAGTTAAAAAAAGAGGAGATACTCGATGACTCCGTAGGCTCCTAGCCTGATAGTGAGTATTTCAAGCTAGTATTTCAAGACTTAGTACTGTCCATAGTTTGTTACTTTTTAGTGACTTCATGAATTGCTTGTTGATTTGGGTTCTTCCTTGTGTATCAGTGTTAAAAGTTAATGGTATATCTCCAGCTCAGTTGGCAGGCATCATCGGAGTCTCTTCAAAGCTATTAATTGACTGCAGAAGCGGTTCTAATTTAGCCTTAGATGAATCTTGGGTAGCTACATTTGTTCCCTATTGTCCACAACCTGTGCTTTGACGTGGCCTTTGTACCATCTTCATACCTTTCCTCTGGATGAAGATATGCGCTCAGGGCGGCGTGCTTCATAAAGCACAAACATCACTAAAATAAAGGAAAAGGTAGAGCTTACTTTGTATTCTGCTTCAATGCAAAATGTTGTGAAGCATCACCTCCGGTCATAAGTCAAGTTTGGTTTTATATACACAAGTATTTGTAGAAAGAAGTGTTTGTTTATAGCGTAGAAATTGTCTTTAGAAGGGTTGTTGCTACCCCTGTGCTGCCAGCCTCACATTGAGACAACACACCCAGAAGCACACACAACTTTTACATTTACAGCACCTTTCAAAACTTAGGAATTTACATTTACCTTTATTTTTAATGTAAAGAAATTTTTTAAAATCCATGTATCATGCATTTCTAGAAGGCTCTCAGAACAAGAACATAAAACCGAGTAAGATATACATAGTTTTCTATTAGAAATAAACTGTTACTGTGGAATCTGTGCTTCTTCTACTCAGTTCTTAGGAAATGGAGACTGATGTTTTTACACATCTCCTGCTAAAAAGTATATCTTATTAATCTTCCTTTGGGGTAGAACTCATATCCACACAGAGTGTACAAAACAGAATTACTGACGAATACTGTTAATTAAATCTGTATGTACCAACAAATTTTGCAAGTGTCAGAAAGATCAATAATCATTCATAATGACTGAAAGATATTTTAAAACACCAGAACATTTTTGAGTATTAATTAAAGCTGGTAAGAACTTAGAATTTTAGTATTTGTATGTCAGTTTCATACAATTCTGAACTTTAATTCCTCTTCGTATTCCCAGTATAAACTCTTTAGCACTATTCCACAGAGAAGAAGAATGCATACTTGCTCTGGAAATTTCTCGTCTGAGGAACCTCCACTGAGGACGTTCTTTTCAGAGCTCCAGATAGGGATATCAACAAGGGAATCAAGGAAGGTAAAATTCAGGAGACAGAGTTTTCTGAACTCGCTGTTGAAATGCCTACAGAGATATAAGCCAAAAGCTTTCTGCACTCTTCCAACTGAGGCAGTAAAAATGAGCAATAGGCTTTCTGGTCTTTATTTATTGAAATAGCAAGAAGTACACTCAAGCCTCAAAAAGCATCCAGAAAATGCTAGGCAACTTGCATAGTTCAAAGGATAATGCTACTGTTTTACTTAGAAAAAAAGCATGATTAGCATTTTCTGGGAACTCTTAATATTTGAACTAATTAACATGGGCCTTTAACATTTAAAACCCAAAATTTATCTCTTTTAATAATTTTTTATATTGTATCTGCTCACTCTTTGAGGCCAATATGCAGAAGTAATAATTACAAAACTATTCTCGTATCTGTCTGAATTTGGCCATCAGACTGGTTGGCCAAGTGTTCGTGCAGAGTTTCCAGCACAACATTGACAAGAGAGATACAAATTCAGAGAAAAATGCAACCTGAAGGTTTCTTATTTGCTTTAACCATCCATTAATTTCCAGCTTTGTTCACTGAGCTGAGTTTGTGATCTTACATTTCTGAATATATGCCATGCAACATAATGAATTACAGGTGAGTTTTGTATAGCAAAATGCCAGTAATTTAAAATAAAATACACAAGGAACTTCTTAATTAAATGCCTCTTCATAATTTTTTTAAATTTTGGCATTAAGCAACCAAATTCCTTGACAACCAAGGCAAAAACAAACAAGCAAGCAAATAAATAAAAAAACCCTGGCCCTTTTCCCCTCGGGTAACGTACCCCTGAAATAGAAATCAGAATAATAAATGTCTAATTCAGTCAAGGACCAAATGTATTTTGTGGCAGAGATCAGCATAGTTTCACCAACCTATCTTTAGCTGTTGAGTGTTTAAATTACTTGCTAATTAAATTCTGGTTTTTGTGATGGCTAAATAACATTTATTTGTATTATAATGAATGCAATGTTTGGCATTTTAGACCACTGCCTTTAATCAATATCTTTAATGCTTACAAGCACGAGTAAGAAGAATAGTACGATAAACATATTGCTGGTGCTGTAGGGTACACTTTAAATGTCTAAATAGTAATCAATACTAAGAAATTAGGTATTGACTAAAATACTTTTATAATAAGTAATTATTGTTTTGCTCTTTTGAAAATTAGATATTTTCACTGTGGGAATAAAGAGTAAATATATGGTCATGAAATTAGGCTGTGACCTTTTGATACAACTTTCTTCTTTCTGTGAAATCAGTAGGTTTGAATATGGTTGCACAGCTGTATTACACTATAAACATCAATTTTTAATTATTATAAGGTCAAGATTGTAATGTATGTGATTCGCACAATCCTGTGGCACGTTTCTGGTTTTGTTACAGGGCCTTCGGCTTTTTCAGGTTATTCTCCCAACACTGCTGACCTCTGCAATATGGCCTCATTTTTGGTCAGCATTTCCCAGAGTGTTCAATAGTTGTCCAAATACTCTTGCACTAGAACCATAGAATCTCAGAATGGTTTGGGTTGGAAGGGACCTTAAAGACCATCCAGTTCCACTTCTTGCCCTGGGCAGGGACACCTCCCACNCCTGGGCAGGGACACCTCCCACAAGACCAGGTTGCTCCAAGCCCCATCCAGCCTGGCCTTGAACCCCTCCAGGGATGGGGCAGCCACAGCTTCTTGGGGCAACCTGTTCCAGTGTCTCACCACCCTCACAGCAAAGAAGTTCTTTCTAGTATCTAATCTAAATCTCCCCTCTTTGGGTTTAAAACCATTCCTCCTCGTCCTATCGCTAGACTCCCTCATAAGAAATCCCTCCCCAAAATATCTAAAATCGAAACTTACATGGACTTAAGAAGGAGCGGATCCTGGTCAGCAATGAACAGGGCTGAAAATCACCCGTGGACATCGCCATTGATAT
Organism: Tringa tobata; assembly: GCA_033628505.1. Lineage (NCBI taxonomy): Eukaryota > Metazoa > Chordata > Aves > Charadriiformes > Scolopacidae > Tringa > Tringa tobata. The sequence continues at coordinate 508 of JAHREE010142995.1, read as the reverse complement.
TTTGGGTGATTGGGTGATTTTGTCCACAGTGCACCACCAGTCCCGGCTGACAGCATGGCAGATGTTTCAGCCTGGAAGCTTGCAGCACACAAGCTTACACTATTTTGTGCTTTTATGTTGCTACTTTTTTAGCTTTCATAGTCAAAGTGAGACATTTTGATAAAAAAACCCCAACAACCGACCAAACCACTCAATTTTTACATTAAACTGTAGATCTTTTACAGACACACAAAAAATTAGCCTGAGGAATATGGGGAATAATTTTGGACACTTATCTTTGTCTCTCTTCATTAGTTTGTTGGTGGTAAGCGTTTAGCATATCACGACAAGATATCCCACCCACATTGCCGGAAAAGCGATAAAATTGCCCTCTACAGCTAGCGTGTGCCCACAGCTCAGAAACAATCCTCAAGTGCAGTCATTGATGGTTTATTTCTGTGGAATGATGCATCACCAGCTCATTTGGGCAAGGCCACAGTGTGTGGCCACAGGTAGGCTGGACCCATTG
>JAHREE010142981.1:0-14960 GCA_033628505.1 Tringa tobata | reverse complement strand
TTCCCTTTGCTGAAATGGGTGGTGTTTGCTGGTGTGGAGAGTCCATCTCTTGGCTGAGTTTGATTCCCCTTCCCCACCCCGTGAGAGTGTCTCCTTTGTCCAAGTCACTTCTGATCATAAAGCAGACCCGTTCTGCTCCTGTCTCCATTGTATCATTAGTTTTGGACTTTTGCTTATTTATTAATTTGATAGTATAACCCATGCAGACCTCGCTCTGTTTCCTGCTTTGCTTATCTGTGGTTTCCTCCCCACAAGGAAATGCACAAAGTGCACATCAGAAGAAATGGTGGCTGAGAAACAAATGCAAAGAGATGAAACAAGTTGTGTGATGAGACAGAGGTTGGGCAAGCATCTGGACCCCTCTGTCCAGGACACTGCCCTGGCCACATCTCTGGCCTTTATGTGTTGTGGGTGTTAATGGACAAATCAGTGTTTGCCTTCTTGCACCCCTGCTCTGGAGTTTTTCATTGTTTTTATCTTATAAGTTATTTTAAAATAAAAGATCTATCGCCTTGGTGCTAGTCATTGAGAGTTGTGTGCTGAATTTCCAGGAGAGAGGCATGCGTGCCTTTCATTTAAATTCCTCGTGTGCTGTTCCTCTCATCCTTGTACCTGGGAGTTTTACTGTAACTTTATGCAGAAGAATGAACCAAACACCGTAACACCCGAGGCAGGTGACGAGACTGCGTTTGTTCTGTAGATAGGGAACTTGAAAGGCAGAGAAGTTAAATGACTTTCTGAGCTTGACAACTCTATAGCAGACTCTGCGTGGTTCCTGGGACTTAGGATTCCTTTTCCCCTGATCCACCTGGCAGCCAGTACTGCTCTGCTGCAGAAAAGGCTGCTGATGCTTCTGAGTAGTATTTTCTATGTAAATGCAGCTAATAATATTTTAAGGAGTTGGAGTTTGGTGTGTATGTCAGAGAGCCAGTGCCTGAGCTGGCTGTAGCGTGGAGAGCAGTCGCTGAAGTGTTTCCAGAGTGGCTGGTGCTGAACAAATGCCTTCAGATTTTCTAGGATTAAAAAGATGGACTGGGTGACTCTAACAGAATTAATAAATTCACATTAGCACCTGGTTTCCGTAACGGTGGTCTGCTGCACTGCCGCTTGCTGTTAAAAGTTGCAATTATAGGAGCACAATACAAATTACCTCTAACCTTGTGGAGTGTTCCTGGCTCCGCAGTGTCCTGGTGTGGGGCTGCCAGATGAGAGCAGAGCTCTGGAGAGTGGGGAAGGAGTGACCCTTACTGCAGGGTGAGGTCCTTGCTTCAGATGCCCAGAGGAAGAGCTTCATCTGATGCATTAACAATTTGTGTTAAATATTACATCCTGGCCTCTGAGAGCTCTTTAAAATTAAATGATCTTCATAGCTTCCACCTGGAAGAGACTGTGTCCCGCCATCCTCCGAGCCTGGACAGAGGGCTGCGGCTCTGGACTGCCATCTATTGAATTGTCTTTGCAGGAGTTGTCCTTTTTGGAGGAACGCAGTTCAGGGTTAATACCCTAAAAACAAGGCTCAGGTAGTTTGTTAGGAGACCTCAGCGCTTCAGTGTGACCTGAGGCTTGTCTTCACTAGAGAGAAATAATTAAACTAGCTGGACGTTGCCTTTATTAGCTCCTGCACCAGCTTCTCTGTCTGGATGGGAAATGCATCTTTAGTGGTGAAAACAAACATGATGCCACTTGCTGAAGCCTTGCGCTGCCCTTAGGAGTGTGTTATCTGGGCATCAAGAGGATATTGTTTGGTGAGATAATGGCACAAGCTGGGATGGATTTGTTTGCTTTCTGTCTCCTGAGAAATGAATGCTGATTTCTAAGAAAGAAAGACAGAGGATTTCTTCTTCTCCACTGCCTCTATTTTACCTATTTTTTTCATTTCCCAGGCACCTCTGAGGAGGTGGCTCCTCCCCTCCAGCAGAGCTTCATGATCCCCAAAAAGGAGATAAACATGGTTTCTGACATGGCCAAGTGGAAGCGCTCTCAGGTATGGCTCTGGGGTCAGGGAAAACTGGTAAGTACTTATTATGCTTCAGTGGCAGCCAGGTCTGGTCTGGGAACAGCCACGAGGTAAACAGGTTTGGGCAAGTAATGGGAAATTAATTGATTTGTGTTTTAAAGCAGAAGAGTCACTGCCTGTTTGTAGGAAAATGACTTGGCAGTGAGGTGTGGAGTCTGGCAGCCAAACACTCTGACAAACGAGTGAGCCAGGGAGAGCCCAGAGATGCTAAAAAATTATTACTGCTCCTTCCCAACAAGCTAGACAAGAAGCTGGTAACTATTTCATCCTACTTAGCCTGTACATTATATCAAAACTGGATTTACCCAGTGCTGTTTGAACTCAGTGTGAACACGGTCCTGCTGCCTGGCCCTCTAATAGCATCAGGCTGGGTTGGTTCCTTGGGGCCTTCCCACCTTGCTGTACTGGAAAGGGCTCCAGAGCCAAGGCCTTCAATTTCCTGGGTAATTTTTGTTTACAGTATGTGTGGAGCTGGTGGAACAGGCAGGTTCTCCCCTCTCTGCCTTTGAGGGATTGGTGTGTCAGCCCAGACTTGTCCCACCTCTTAGGAGCAAGTTCTTGCTTGATGACTGATCTGTGATGTCTTAAGAGAAGCTTAAGTTATAGTCAGGTCTCAAGCAAACCTCTGGGTGCAGCTGCCTTTGTTAAGTCTCCAGGACTTGCTCCTGCTCAGGATTTCTGTGCAAGAGGCGCCCAAGGCGGCAGAGGTGCCAGTGTGCTGGTCTGGTGTTTTCAAAGACTTAGAGCTGTGGAGCTGCACTGGATATGATGCTTCAAAACCAGCAAATTTAAAGAGAAGAGTGGTGGGGAGCCTGGGCTCTCTCCCATTTCTCCATCGTGCACGAGGATGGGAGAAAAATAGAAGGAGGAAGTGGGAGATAATGGCGCAGGTCTGGGAGAAGCAGTGCAGAGCAGGATGTCTGGGCACAACTGAGACTCTGCACAGCCAAGGAGTTTAAATTTGACCTGATATGAGGCAGGGACTTTGAAGGAAGGATTTTGGGGGCAGTGTGAGCTTTTTTAGTATTCTTCTCTCGGTAATTTTTACAGCGATGCAGAGTTCTAAGTGCAATCGCCATCTGCCTCTGAAGTCTGCCAAAAATAGCAGTAGCCTCTCAGCAAGGCCTGTTCCCTGGGTGTCTCCAAGAAAGCAGTGTTGGGAAAGGTTCCCTCGGAGTGCAGGAGCGCTCCCATGCCATGTTGCTTTTTCAAACGGTCCATGGGTATTCACTAACGCCCTGCTCTCTTGGGTGCATTTGCAGGCATATGCAGATTACATGGGCTTCATCCTCACTCTGAATGAAGGTGTCAGGGGCAAGAAGCTGACCTGCGAATACAAAGTTTCAGAGGTAGGAGAAGAGTTTGGAGCCTTTCGTTTCTCCTTTTCTGCCTTTTTATTTTTTTGGCTCTGTGGTGAATGATTCCTAGGTGAGGAATGAGTTGGCAGCTTATCTGGCTGCCAGGGAGAATAAATGTGGTTGTGTTATGCTTGGGGGTGCAAATGTCAGCCTGCAGTCCTCCCCCCAGGATGCAGAGGCTGTGTGTGTCCTCACTGGATGGGAAGTCAAGCAAATTACACGTGGGCAGGAGCTGGTAGTGAGAAGGAGGATGCAGAAAGGATATGTTTTGACCCTGTTTTCACAGTCTGGCTTCAACCAGTGATGTTTTGAAGATGTGGTATTCCCTCCTGGTTGCAGGCAAAAGGCTGAGATCTGTGTACTGTTCCTGTTCTCCCACTGGCCTTTCTGTGGGAGCTTGGGCAAGTCACTTGTCTCCCTGTCCCTGGGCTTCCTTGGTGCTCAGGCTGTGTTAACAGCACTGATCTTCTCTGCCCACACTAGCTGAGCTCTGCAAGGTCTGGTTTGATAGCGTGTGAGCTCAAGGCATGTCATTGAGGTGACCTGCCTCACCAAGGGCTGTGCTGAGGGCTATGAGGGGGCTGTGAAGCATGCAGGAGGGCTGGGCTGGGGAGGTATTTTTAGCCTGTGGGGCGGGATTGCCCATTGTCAGGTGTTAAGGAGAAAGGACCTATTTTTCCCCTTGCATTAATGTGACTGTCACCTATCTCTGTTTGCTGCTGTGGCTGGTTTTGGTGCCTGTTCACCAGCTTCACTTCTGTGCTGTGCGCTGGATCCCCCTCCTTTGTTCTGCATTGTAACAAGGAGGTTCTTGGGTACATTTTTACTGTTCCAACTTATTCCAATTTATCACGGCTATGCAAGAAAGCTGGTAATAGTCTGGAAAGATCTAGGCAGAATAGGAAGCGGACTCGGCCCTGTGTGTGTGTTTATAGCTTCATTCTGCTGTGGGAAGGCAGCCTACCATGATCTTTAACCCAGTCATTTATGTTTGAAGCAGGCATGTAAAGTTCAGCCTTCCCTTCTAGGAGCCAGTGTGTGAATGACAAACTTGCTTGTAGTTCATGGGGGGGATCGGGGATAATGAGTCCCTCCCTAACAGGCTTTGTGTCCACCTTTTGTTCCTTCAATTCAGTAGAAACCGCTGTCAAATGCTGCTTTTGCTTTCCCATGTTTGCATTTCACCTTTGAGTTTTGCCTTTGTCATGATCTCGCTCATTCCCAACCATTCACAGAGCAGTTCTAGCAAAACAAAGCATTAAAAATGAGCAAAACAAAGAGGGGGAAAAAAAATCCTCTTCCGCCACCCCCTTTGAGCTGTCAGCTCTCTAGGAAAAGCTGTATCAGGGCTGTATCCGTGCAGCTGATCGTTTTCCATCTGCAGTCCAGGTGACAAACAAGAGAGATGATCCTGCTTGGGAAGTGGCAGGGACCATGTCTCATTCCCCTCGTGCTCAGGAGAGCAGGAGCCTGTGACTTGAGGCACAGGTGGAGCATCCCCAGGGTTGCCTTGTTGATGAGGTTGCCTGTTCACGCGGGTTCGTTTGTAGATCAAACTGCTTATCTGTGCTTTTAAAGGCTCAGCCCCTTGCGGCCTCTGCTTGCATCTCTGCTCTGCTTTCTTCTCCTTTTCCTGTACCTGCTGCTGATGTGCTTTTGTGCTGTCCCATCTTCCTCCCTGATCAAATGCTGGGGACGCCTGCCTTTGGCAAATGACCTCCTGGAATCCTTTCTGCTGAATGCGTATCCTCTCCGTGACTTACTGGTATTGCTTTGCCGTGGGAAAAAAAAAAAAAAAAGGGGAAAAAGAAAAAAGAAGAAAGTATGGTCTGCTGTGCTTTGAAAGAGACAGCTTAATGGTTTCCAGAGTAGCGTGTGTCAATACCAAACTGTCTGCTGGAGCAAAAGCTGGATCCTTTGGGGGCTGAGCCCCTTCTGAGACTTGCTGAGCTTGCTCTGCTCTTACTGAAAAATTGCATGGAGCTGTCTGGGGTTTTGCTGGAGGCATCTGACAAGTAGTGATAGCTGAGCTGTTGTTTAGGACTCTGGCGTAGACACTCTGTCTGGCACAAGGTTGTATGACTGATAGGCTGTGACCTGCCTCCTCCTCCTGGAGAGAGTGCTTTTCACGTGGGGATCTGTGCAGCGAGTGCTGGGGCTGCAGCCTGGAGCAGTGTTTCAAAGCTGTGACTTTGATCAGAGGAGCAGTGCAGCAAGGAGGAGGTTAATTTTGGCCACGCGAGGAGCAGACCAACTCTTCCAACAGTTCACTGCATTGGGGGCAATTGGCCAGCCTCATGGCTTGCTCTAGTTCCAGGAGAGAAGTGGGGGAAGCAGCAAATGCCCCGATTTTAGCAGCTCCTCTCCTCCCACAGGGCCCAAGGAGCCCACAGGGACAGGCTTGGTCCCCATGGGCAGCTCTGGCTGCTGTGATGCCTTCTCAGCACCTCCGTCTGCTTGGCCCCTGCTCTTGAGAGATGCTGACAGGTCTCTGCTCTGTAGGAGGCTCTGTGGTTTGCCTTTGGGACCCGTGGCAGACTCAGGGTCAAGGGAATGCAAAATCAGCACAACCAGAAAAGCAAGGAGAGCGGGGGGAGGCTGCCCTTGCTTTGATCACTGGAAAGGTAAAGCAAAAATAGAGCTTAAAAACCCAGCCAGGCAAAACAAGGCTGCAGTGGTGCTGATGGTTGTGTTCCCGTAAGCTCTGCTTTTCCCCTCCTTCTCCCCTGCTGGGGTCAGCCCTGGATGCACAAGTTTCCTCTGCTGGACAATGGGAAGCTGCTTCTTTTAGTAACCCCTTTTTCAAAGGGCCTTGAGCCCAAAACGAGCCGCATCTCTTTAATTATTTATTGGCATGGCTGAGCCAGCAGCTGGGTCCTGCTCTCCCGTGTTCAGTGGGGCTGGGCTTTTTAATCCCTTTAAAGCAAGCGAGTGGGGAAGGGGAGGTTTGACTCTGGAGCTCCCCAAGGCCTGCGGGCAGAGCTGGGGAGGGGGAAGGAGCCGGTCCTTGCCAGCCATTTATCCAAGCAGCACTGAGTGCTCGCTGAGAGGGGTTTGAAATACGGTAGCTGCTCGTAATGAGCTGCTGGTGCCGGCGGATAAATCACCAGCACGATTTAATTATTTAATGCAACCCGGTGCTGGGGACGCTGTTGCTTAATTGGAGGGGAATGCAATAGCCAGGAAGGAGTAGAGCTGAGTCCAAAGCTTGCCTGGTGCAGTGGCGAGACGCCGGGTTTCTGCAGCATTTTGGGCAGCAGGGAGCTGAAGCAGAGAGGGTCGCGCTGCCTCGGTCCATGTGAATCTGGGGCACTGGCCCATTAGTGGCTCCAGCTTGCAGACTCACCAGGGCACCCAGAGCTTCTGGGCTTCTGTGTCCCTTGGCATTCGGGTCTTTTGTGTTCCTGGTGTGCTCAAGTCTTGTCCTCTATCCCAGCCTCCAGCCTGGCTCAGTGGCCAAGTGTCAAGGTCCTGTGGGGTGGGTGGATCTCTCCCCTGCCTGATTCCACTTCCCGCTGGCTGGTCCCACCATCTTGCTGGCTCCTGAGAAGCTGCTGTTTGTAGGAGGTTGTGTCTGCCATGAGACCCTTCCTCCTGGGAGTGGAGGGCATGGGGAGCGATCCACAGCTGGCTCAGCTGCAGCACGGCTCTGCCATGCCTGTCTTTCCACCCACCCCCTTCGAGTGGCACTTCAAGGGCTAGAAACTTGCTGGGCTCGGCTGTTTCCTCGTCCTGCCGGCAGGCGATGTGTAGAATTGAACCACAGCCCAGGAGACCAGCCGGCTTCACACGGTCGATGCCTCCAGCAAAGTCAAATCAGCCGCTGCTTCTGCTGTCCTCTTTGTCCCCTTGAAGGAGGAATCCCCTCTCGAGACAGAGGAACCTACATTGCCCGGGGCCTGGCCAGCTGCTGTGGCGGCTGGCGGCTCTCCGGCTGCTTGGAGTCGGATAAGGAGAATCCCAGAGCCTCTGGACAACAGACCAGTTGTCAGCAAAGCCTCCTAAAACTGTTTGGAGCTGCTTAAAGTGCTGCCTTTTGGTGTGTGGAGTGTAGCCATTCCCTAGCTGTATGGGCAAGGCAGGGAGGAGCACCCAGCCTTGGTCCTAACGGTACAGCTTGAGACAGCGTGCTGTGTCGCCTGTTGCACCTCTCTTTTACTTCATGGCCACGGCAGTGCCCCCTCCAGTCGCTCTCACGCATCCTACACAGCTTCCTCACGTTCTCCTTCCAGCACTGGGTGTAAGAAAGATGACTCTGTTGTCTTGCTGTTGCATTTGTCTTCCCCATCAGCTTTGTGTTGGTACTGAGACATTTCTCTGAGAACCAGGAGCTTCTCATGCTTGCTCTGATGAGACCACTGGTGGGCAAATCAGGCTGCCTCATCCCCTGTATTTTGGGTAGGTTGTATTTTGCCATGTGCAGTGGGTATCTCTGGGTTGGAGCTGCCATAGCAGTCTGACTGGTATGGGTTTGAAGCACTAGGAATCATGCTGAGAAGGTTGACTTGTGCTTAGGCCCTGCTGCTCTGGGTGCTGTACAACTGCTAACACCATCGCTGCTAATCCAGGCTCCTAAGAGACACTTCAGGACAAGGATTAGAGGCCTTGAGAAGGGCCTCTGAATCACATCACCAGCCACTGGTGAGGATATATGACAAGTGCTGTGCTTTATCCTGTGGGGGATGCAGGACCCTCAAGATGCAGAGCCTGAGTTTTGTGTTGGAAATCCCTGAATTGTGTACCACTTCCCTGCTTCTCAGTCCTGTATGCCCTACAGCAAGCAGCCTGCTGTAGCTCTTCTCCCAGAGGTTTTAGAGCATACTGCTGTTGCAGCTCATGGAAGGCTGTGTGGGCGACTGGAGAGCCTGCCTCAGGCTGGGCTTTGTACTGGACTGATCTGAGCCCTTTTGCATTTCAGGGAGGGTTGGCACATCCCATTCCCACTTGCCACCCTTGGGAAGGATGGTGTGGGCTTTAACAACTCCAGTCCAGGGCGTAGATGAGATGTCAGAGCCTGAGGGACTGCTCTGTTTTATGTCACCGTGACCCCTCATCTTCTTTGTCTCTGTAGCCCATTGAAAAGCTGGTGGCTCTTCTGAACACCCTTGACAGATGGATTGATGAAACCCCGCCAGTGGATCAACCTTCTCGCTTCGGGAACAAAGCCTTCAGGACCTGGTACGCCAAACTAGACCAGGTGAGCATGTCTTTCATGTGTAGTGTTACATGAAGCTCCTACAGAAGGGCAGGGTGCCCAGCAGGGGTAGCAGAGTGGCTCCATCATTGTGTGGCAGCCAAGCAGCCTCCAGAGGAATTGCTCAGATAAGCTGTGAAGGATCCACCTCTTGATGCACACCACTTAGTCCTGATCTGGTGCTGTCTTCTCTTATGAAAGCGTGTAGTCCATATAAATGCTCTTGGCTGGGTCTCCAAGCCCTGGATGAGCCACGAGGACCATCCAAACCCAGGGAACTCCTTTGCCCACTGTGTCTGCTAGCTGGTGGGTGGCACACAAAACCAGAGGAAGGTTGTCAAACTCCTCAGCTTCCCTCAGCTCAGGGCACTTGCTCTGCTGGGTGGTGGCACAGACGCAGTCCCAGCAGCAATGAGCATGCAAAGGTCTGCTGCTCTGTTAGTGCTTTTGTCCTGGAGATGACTCAGGGGATAACTGGGCTGATGTACTTGGATGGTGAAGGTTTCTTTTGCTACAGGATATGTGTGGCCTGGATAAGTGTCAGGACAAGCTTTCCCTGAATTACTTCATCTCTGGAGGTGACTCTTTCAACAGGAGAATTTGCTCCTCTCATGCTGGCTCTGGCCATTGTACTGTTGCAGTTCTCCCTCTGCAGCAGTGTCTGAGCAGAGGGTGACTTGCTCCTGGGAACTGTGACAGGTCTGCACTCACTCGAGGGAGTCTCTTGTGTCTTTCAGGAAGCAGAAAAGTTGGTGGCAACAGTGATTCCCAAGCATTTGGCTGATGCTGCACCAGAAGTGGCCGTGTACCTGAAGGAATCTGTGGGGAACTCCACCCGCATTGACTATGGCACAGGTACCTGGGCACGCATGCTTTTTGAGGCTTGACTTCCTTGGGAAGTGACCTGTTGGAACCTGGTGCCACATTTATTTAAATAAACATGTTATTGCCACTTTATCTTAGTGCCAGCTTGGTGCTTCTAGGGCCTCCTCACCCCTTTGTCCAGCGTGGGCTATGACTGAGAGAGCTGGGGCTGGCAGCAGGGCTGTCCTAGAGCTGTGACACCCTTTTTATGTCTCATCTGATGAAATGAGAGTCCAGCTGTGCAAGCCCTTTGGGGATAAGCTATAGGAGCTCCTTTACCATGTACCGCAGTCCTGCGCCTGCTGATCCTTGCAATAGGCAGTTTAAAGGGACAGAATATAATGGCTTAAATTGGAACTAGAGCTGGAACCAAGTTTGTGTTCAGTGGGAGGTGGCTTGAGGTCTGGTGCCCCCTAGAAGTGACATAAGTGCTTACTGAGGGACTTTGAAATCTGAAAGGAGGAGCATTTTGCACCTAAGGAGATACTGAATTGCAGGTTGGAGTAGCTACGCTGGCTTCACATAGACTTAAATCCAGACTTACATATGTGCTCTGTTCCCCTCTCTGGAGGATGGGTGTGCTGAGGAGAGTGTCCTTGCCAAAAGGCAGGAGAGCAGGACACTGTGGTTTGGAGGAAACATGACTTTGGACCTGGGCAGGCAGAGGAAGAAGAGGATGTGGGTAAAAGGATGAAGAGCTGGTGTCTATGCAGTGCTTGCCAGGAGAGCTGCGGCTTGCTGGCACCAGGGGGAGATGTTGTCTTTGGAAAGGGATCTGCTGGCTGGGGTTTTGTCAGCTTGGGGAAAGAAATTCAGCCTTTCCTCCCCTCTTGTGTGTCCCAAGCCAGAGGCCCGTGTCCTACCTCACAGTGGTTGGAGCATCAGTGCACCTTGTTCCTACACTGGGAGCTGCACTTCACAGTGGAGAGCTGCTGGTCTTGTACTCTCCCTTCTTCTTGGTCCCTTCCACTGAAAGATATTTATGGGTTTGCTGGTTGTTTCTTTTCCATGCTGTAAGCTGGAGGACCAAGCAAGCTGCAGAGGCTCAGCCTGAGATCCCGGTACTGTCTGGGATGGACTGTTCCCAGCGGTGTCATGGGATCTGCATCCTTCCGACACAGACATATTTTTGAAACGGGAGGAAATCTGTTTACTTGCAGATGTGAGGTTCTCTCACATCCCTCGAGCAGATGACTCTGCAGTGCTCCACTTCCCCTGCTGTGCCAAGCTCCTGGGAAAGGCCCTGCTCCCAGCACATCCAGTGTTGGAGCTGTTTTTCCTCAACTTTTTCTCCAAGTTAATAATCACCTTACGGGTATCTAGAAGGTATACATTAGGTGGGTGCTGTGTAGGGATAAAATATTGTCAGCTCAAGGCATTAATAGGGACAACAGGGTTGGGGCTCTTGAGATGGGACTGTCTGAAATCACTGCTGTGATCGCTGAAGAGCCATTGAGATGCCCACAGCAAGCTTGTCCTGGGGATTGGAGACACCAGTGTCACATCTCTTCATCTTCTTTCACTCTAGGGCACGAAGCTGCGTTTGCAGCCTTTCTCTGCTGCCTCTGCAAAATCGGTGTGCTCAGAGTGGATGACCAGATGGCCATCGTCTTTAAAGTATTTAACAGGTGAGGTCATGGAAGGAGAAGGGCCGGAAGCATTGGGCTGTTTGGGGGCAGATCCCTGACAGTGTCCACTTCCAGCTGCCTGAGATGTGGGAGATGTTACTGTCTGTTCTGTACAGCAGACTCCTCCTGTAGTCTGGGCTGATTGTACCCCCTTTCTTTCATTCTTCTGCACCCTTTTGGGAGTAAGAAATTGTAAGAGCAGCTTCCTGCTGGGGTCTGAGATGAGCAAATCGATGGAGGTGTGTATGTAATTAGAGAGCGTGAGTGCTGAAGGGCTTGCTGGCCTAGGGAAGAAGGGCAGAGTGGGAAAACTGAAGACAAACGTAGACAAAATTAGGAGGCAGTTGTACTGTTCAATGAACTAAACAGTGACCCATTGCATCGGTCTCCGAAAGAGGGGACAGCACCTTCTCTGTTAGAGGCTGGGTGTCTTTCTGGAAGGTTACTTTAGTTGAACACAAGATATTGAGCTCTGCAGAGGTATGTGGGTGAAGCTCTGTGCTTTGTGATAGACAGGAATATCTGATCAGAGGATCTAACATCTCTTCAGGCATTAAAAAAAAATAAATCAATGAAACTGGCAGGCCTCTACTGCTCCTCTGGATTGTGTTTCCAGCCCAGGAGGTAGAGTTGGTAGTGATGAAACTGGTGGAATGCGGGTTTGGAGTCCAGAGATCTAATCCCAGCTCAGTCACTGTTTGGTGGCATGGAAACAATTTCCTTTGATAGTTCTTCCAGCTTTAATCTTCCACCTGAAAAGTGAAAGTAGCGGTTGTTGTAAGGTGGAAAGCTTTTGAGCTCCTTTGGAAGTTGTTGAAGGAGAGCAAAGTGTCAATGTTTTCAAATAACAGTTGAAGTGGGGAAAGATCTGCACCAACATAGGACACTGCAGATAAAATAAACCCCTACCACTTGATTTCTTAGTGAATTTGTTAATTTTTAAAAGGTGCTGGTATTTGCTACTATACATACCATCAGGCTGCTTTCTGTGGCAAAGGAGCTGAACGTACTGTGAGGGGGTCCTGCTTGCAAGTGATAAAAGTTGTGACCTCCAAACTGCCTCATGTAAGTCAATGAAGACAGAAGAAGGCCTTGCCTTAACCCTTCCTTCTCTCTTGGGTCTCAGGTACCTCGAAGTGATGCGAAAACTTCAGAAGACCTACAGGATGGAACCTGCTGGCAGCCAGGGCGTGTGGGGCTTGGATGACTTCCAATTTCTACCTTTCATATGGGGCAGTTCCCAGCTGATAGGTACTAATAAAAATCTTCTCATGTCCCAGCCTGCCCCCTGCTCCGTCTGTCTAGGTTACAAAGATGAAGGGGCTTGGGACTGACTTTTAAATACAAATATGTCAAATTTGTGTATGATACAGCAGAAGAGTTTGCTTGGGGCTTCTTTTTTTTTTTTTTTTCCTCAGCTTTCCAAATAAAGCTAGCTGCTTAGGTTGGGAGATGGAAGGCTTCCTTGTACAGTACATCTGTCTTTATTGCAGTGACTACAAGATTTTTAAAAGGAGGGTCTTGTTTTTGGTGGTAGAAAACACATTTTCTGCCCTGGGGAGTTTACCAGGTGCTCTCACTGCTGAGGCACTGGAGTGGGAGTTGAGATGGAAGGGAGCAGCTCTGTGCTGACTTCTGAAGACCTCTGATGGAAGGATTGTGTTTCTTGTGGAATAGGGGCAGGACAAGACCTGATTGAACGTGGTCTCTTACTCTTTTTAGACCATCCAAATCTGGAGCCTCGACATTTTGTTGATGAGAAGGTGGTAAACGAAAACCATAAGGACTTCATGTTCCTGGAGTGCATCCTCTTCATTACAGAGGTGAGGACTGGAAGGTTTGTCCTACAGGGAAGTTCTCTTGACATTAGATACTTGGCTCTGGCTGGGTTTTTCTCTTCCTCCTTTGTTTGTTTGTTTGTTCTCATGGAACTGTGTGGATGAACTGTTGTTGCATGTCTGAGGTGCTCTCCTTGAATGAGTTGAGACAGGGATGTTGAGAGGAAAGTATAATTAAACTAGATGGGCTGTGGATTGCAGTTAAAGGGAGCTCTAACAAGAGCAAGCAAATAACCTCAGATCATCTCTTGGATCTGTCAGTGGGAACTTAGATAGAGAAGACTGGTGCCTGCAAGTGTGCTAGGAAGATGAAGTAGGAGCTGCAGACCAGCTGGGCTTGCCAAGACAACCTCCCTCCCCTCCAGCNTGCCTGCAAGTGTGCTAGGAAGATGAAGTAGGAGCTGCAGACCAGCTGGGCTTGCCAAGACAACCTCCCTCCCCTCCAGCCGTTGGTGCTGCTTAGCAGGCCTTGGGCCTCCCCTTGCTTAGGGCAGGCTCCCAAAGCTCTGTGCTGCTTGGTCTCCTCCAGACCCTACCAAAAAATTTGGCCATTAAATGCTCCTTATTTGCAAGCCATCTGGGGCAGAGATGGTGCTGAGCTTCACCCTGCCGACAGTGCTATCAGGACCATGTTTCTGCTCAAGCACTCTATGGCCCTTGGGTGAGGGACTGGTGATGTTCAGCATGTTGCCAGCTGCGGGTGGTATTTCTCATGAAGGAGCTCATGGCTTTCTGCCTTCCACTGCAGGGGATGACCTGGCCGTGTTCCTGCCACCCCCCCTTGCAGCACGGTCTGGGCAGTGAGAGCAAGAACCACACGCTCTGTTGTGGTGAGGGATTTCATGTCTCTGGCAAGAGAGAGTTGATGGGATTAATTTTGAAGGACAGAGTGTGGTTCTTCCCCTTTGTTCTGTTCGCTTCCCCCCCCCCCTCCCCGCCTCTCTAATTTAGTGATTAGATGAGAAGGGAGGTTACAGAATATGAACTTAGCCTTTCATCTTGGAAATTTTCATAGGAGCCTTTGGCCCAAACCCCAGGAGGTGCTGTGTCAAGTACTGCTGAATCTAGTAGAGTTTGTTGGTACTTAGCACCTCACAGGGTTTAACCCTTAATGCGGAGTTAAATCATGCCATGGGTAGGAAAGAGGTGCTGGCGGAAGAGATCAGGTTGAGGACAGGAAAGCAGGAGCCAAGATGCTCTAAGATTTATTGTAATTTGGGCCTCTGTAATATTCAGACAATGTACTAACTTGTTAAAAACATAAAACATAAAAACATCTCTTGACATAGCAGAAATTTCTGCAGTGCACAGATGACACGTCAAGTTTAAAATACACAGCACCACCCTGCTTCTTCGGGTCACTCTGCTTTTCCTGCAGAAACTTGGCTTTTTAGTAGGCTTGTAAAATAAGTGATTTCACTTTTTTCCCCCCATACATTTGTTCAGAATCAGAACTCAGTGTTTCTGCTGGGTTCCTCAGTGCCACCTGGTGGCAGGGAGCCCTCCTCTCGGGCCCTCCTGGCATGAGGCGCTAAGGGATGGCAACAACCTGGATTATCAAACGCGTGGCATTTGTAATCCATCTTCATGCAAGCACTTCTTATTTTTCTTTTGTAAAGATTTTACTTTTAAAATTTGGGGTTTTTTCTCTCCCAAATGCCTAGGAAGGCAGTTACTGCCACTAGGGGGGGCTGAGACAGCCTCCAGTGCNACTCTGCTTTTCCTGCAGAAACTTGGCTTTTTAGTAGGCTTGTAAAATAAGTGATTTCACTTTTTTCCCCCCATACATTTGTTCAGAATCAGAACTCAGTGTTTCTGCTGGGTTCCTCAGTGCCACCTGGTGGCAGGGAGCCCTCCTATAGGGCCCTCCTGACATGAGGCACTAAGGGATGGCAACAACCTGGATTATCAAACGCGTGGCATTTGTAATCCATCTTCATGCAAGCACTTCTTATTTTTCTTTTGTAAAGATTTTACTTTTAAAATTTGGGGTTTTTTCTCTCCCAAATGCCTGGGAAGGCAGTTACTGCCACTAGGGGGGGCTGAGACAGCCTCCAGTGC
>JAHREE010142861.1:0-11941 GCA_033628505.1 Tringa tobata | reverse complement strand
CTCATGGATGGGGATCAGAGAGTCTCGGTTAGTTCGATATTGCCGCCGATGAACCGTTGTGGTAGCAATTGGTACCTGTTGTTCTTCGAACCTCAACAGCCCCACAACAGAAGGGTTCTCTGAGAGACCAGGCAAGGTAGACAAATGTTTAACTTCTTCCGCCTCCAAGGCAGCTATGCCAAAAGCCCAACGGTACCCTTTTGGGTCCCTAAAATACCCTCTCCTGAGGTAATCCATACCAAAGATGCATGGAGCATCTGGGCCAGTCCCAATGGGATGCTTTTGCCACTCATTCCCAGTTAGGCTCACTTCAGCTTCCAGTACAGTCAACTCTTGGGATCCTCCTGTCACTCCAGAAATACAAAGCGGTTCTGTCCCTCTATAGCTTGATGGTATTAGGGTACACTGTGCACCTGTGTCCACTAAAGCTCTATACTCCTGTGGCTCTGATGTGCCAGGCCATCAAACCCACACTGTCCAATAAATCCAGTTGTCCCTTTCCCTCATGTCCTCTCCGTGGTCATGCAGGCAGAACCACAGGGTGCCTTGTGGTGTGTTCCCCCTATATTTTCTCTCTTGAGTGGAGAAATGTCTGCTCCTAACAGCTGAGATACTGGCTCGTACAGGTGGGGAGGACATATTCTCTTCAAGTTGCTGGACCTTCTGGGACAGTTTCTCCACAGCTGAGACGAGGGGACAAGAGAGACTTTCTTCATATTGCCAAAGTCGGGCAGCCACCTCATCCACCATCGGTCACACTTCACCTTTCCATTCCATCACTGCCAATGAATTGGCATGTGATGATGGGGCCCTCCGTACAAACTTCCACCACATGGACCTTGTGCATTGGATCTCATCGGGATCTGTGGGTGACTGTGCATTGTCCAGGTCATAATAAATCATCTCCCGTACAGCTAATTCTCTCAGGTACTGGATACCTCTTACCATGGTGGTCTGCTTGCTCGGATGACATACAACATCTTCACTGAAGGGGTACCTTTCCCTCACGCCTGACAGGAGTCACCTCCAGAGGCTGAGGACTTGTGTCTTCTTCCCAATTGCCTTGTCAATGCTCCCCTCTCTAGACAGAGATCCCAGCTGCCTGGCTTCCCTACCCTCCAATTCCAAGCTACTGGCTCCGTTATCCCAGCACTGGAGCAGCCAGGTGACAATGTGCTCGCCTGGAAGTCGGCTGAAATCTTTTCGCATGTCCCGCAGCTCGCTCAGGGACAGGGACTGAGTGATTATCTCTGGCTCTGCCTCTTCCTCTTGTTCTCGTGATGACCCTGGATCATTGTCATGCTTCACTGAGCAAACTGATTTCTTGGTGTATCTCTTCTTCTGGACAGGGGCAACTGATACAGGCACAGATTGGTTTTCTGGTTCAGTTGCAGTGCCTGCCACTGGGGTTGGAGTAGCTGCAGTCTCTGTCGCAGGGGTGGCAGTAGCCACACTGCTTGTCGGCCTGTTTTCCATCTCTTTCTCCTGAGGATGCTGTGCAACATTGAGCAATGCTTGGTAGATACTGGCTAGGGCCCAGCACAATGCAGTGAGTTGTGCCTCCCTGGAATAGCCACAGCATTTTCCTTTCAAATATTCTATCACTTTATCAGGGTCCTGTAATTGTTCAGTGGTGAAATCCCAGACCATTGGAGGTGAAAAACTCTCTAGATACCTGCCCATGTTCTCCCACCTGCCATGCCACCCATGACTCTCCAGCCTCGGGGCAGATCTCTGGGTGGTAGCCTTAAATAGTTGCTTAACCCTAAACAAAATCTGAAACACATTCAGAAGACCTAGCAATAGGACCAAGCTGGTTTGCATGTCCCAGGAGTATTCAAAATTCTCAAAAATTGGCATACCCAGCATGAAAGAGAAAAGGGAGGTGAAAGAGCTGGGGAAAGTATCCCCCCCTGCTTCCCTCATAGACTCAGTGTGTTTATTAATAAATTCCCTGAGATATGAGCAGGAAGATAGTGCGGAATAAATGCCCCAACATAACCATCTGAACAGTGATGCTATCATATCATAAGTTGATATCACACAGGATAGCAAAATGATAAACCTGATTCCTCTGCCAGAGGTGATAAACATCTTCATGGGGAGTACATAGAGCATGTAAGAGCTTACATGAAACAGCCATGAAAACAAACAAAGCAACATTGTGCCCAGCAACTAATACAATAAATACAAATAATAAATTCCTTTTAACACGCTCTGGTCAGATCTGTCGTTATCTCAACCCTCCGAGTGCCCCAAGTTGGGTGCCAAAAAGGACTGTCATGGTTTGGCCTCAGATGGCAACAAAGAACCAGGCGGCAGCTGCTCGCGCAGACCGGAGCCCCCACCACCAGCGCGCCAGTGAGGGGAAAATCGGAAGAAATTGGCAAAACTCGTGGGTTGAGACAAAGGCAATTTAACAGAACAGCAAAGAGAGAAGAAACAACAACATCAATAACACTGACAGAGGAATACGGAACCACAATTAGGATACCACTGCTTGCTGACTGCTCCTCCAGGGGGGTGACTTCCTCTCCCCCCCCAAGACTTCCTGTCCCTCCCCTTCCCTGGCTAGCTCCAGCTACCCCCTGGGCATGACCCACATGGGATGGAACACTTGTAGCCCTGCTAGGTCCTGGGGAGAATTAAGCCTATCCCTGCCAGACCCAGGACAGCAGACCAGACCAGCCCCAGGTAAGGCAGCCCAGCCCAGCCCCAGGTAAGCAAGCCAGCCCAGCCAAAGACCAGGGAAGGCAGCATAGCCCAGCCCAGCCCAGAACTGGTAAGCCAGCCCAGCCCAGTCCCAGATAAGCCAGACCTGCCAGGCAAGGCAGCCCAGCCCAGTCCCATGTAAGCTAGTCCAGCCCAGCCTAGCCACAGATAAGCGAGCTCAGTCCAGCCCAACCCTAGGTAAGCCAGTCCAGCCCCAGGTAAGCCAGCCCAGGCCAGCCCAGCCCCAGATAAGCCAGCCCAGTCCTGCCAAGGCCCAAGAAAGCCAGCCCAGCCCAGCCCAGCCCAGCTCCGCCCCAGGTAAGGTAGCCCAGCTGTTGCGGACAGAGTGATTAACTTCACTAATTAGAGTGAAGTAGTGAAATATTTATTAAGGTGAAACAGTGATTTAACAAAATCAGTAGTAAGTGCGATAAAACCAGTAGTAAATGTGATAGTGTTATACGAGATTCGATGTCAAGGTACAATCTATTATTTACTGCATAGAGGACAGGGTCAAACAAGCTGTCAGGGAGACCCTCCCATTGAGTCACGAGGTTCAGAAAGGACCCCCTTGCTTTCTAAACTCCTTCTCAGAGAGGAGTCTAGGTGTGACTGGATCCAATCCTAGTCCCAGACTTGGTCAATGGTTTATGTCTAAAGTATTATATATGCACAATCAATCCTTTACATTACTTAGCTAAGATTTCAAAGTTTAGCATGCTATTATGGGCTTACCGAGAATCTGTTGTGGCAAGGAATCTCTCAACCTCGAGGAGTAGAACCTTAACTGAGTGTCCTCACTAAAGGGGAGATCCTAGCATGCAGCCTGCTGCCATACAGGAGAGCTCAAAGGGCTCTTCAACTGTCCACTATTTCTACAGTAAGATAATTGACCTATAGTCATATTCTCATGGGAACAAAATTTCTGCATCCCCACTCCAGACAGTATTTTGACTATGTTGCCAGCCGTGCCCCAAAGTCCACATGCAAGTTATCACAACTGCTGTTGTGATGGCCATGGTGGCGAAGGCCAGAGCAGGAGCCAGGGTGGGGAGGAGGGAGCAAAACAGGGAGAGCACACCGCCACACCAGCCCAACTCCAGGTAAGGAAACTCAGCCTAGCCCAGCCCAGCCCCATGTCAGCCAGTCCAGCCCCAGGTAAGCCAGTCCAGCCTAGCCCAGTAGCAGGTAAGGCAGCCCATTCCAGCCCAGCCCCAGGTAAGCCAGTCAGCCCAGATCCAGGTAACGCAGCCTAGCCCAACCCAGCCCCAGGTAAGGCACCCAGCCCAAGTTATAAAGCCCAACCCCAGGTAAGTCAGCCTGGCCCAGCTCAGTCCAATGTAATTCAACCCATCACAGCACAACGTAAGTCAGCCCAGCTCAGCCCAAGTAAGCCAGCCCAGCGAAGTACAACCCAGCCCAGTCAAGGTCTGCCAGCCAAGCCCAGCCCAGCCCCAGTAAAACCAAACAAGTCCAGCCCTAGGTATGAAAACCATTACCAAAAAAGTTACAAGCAGAAATGGGACTTTCTTTTTATCGTCTATTTTGTGTTCCTGGACGTGGTATTTCTGAATCTGTTTCAGAGCCGATGCTGACAAGCACTAAGACAAGGCGCGTGTGGAGCCAGGAGCAGGCTGATGCATTCTTCAGTTGAGCTTGGAAAAGCGTCCCGTCTGGCAAAGGGAAGCCCCCGAGCCAGGGAAAGGAGGAGGAAGACTAGAGGCCAAGCAGCCCCTGTCTCCTGAAGACTGAGAAGGTGAAGAAGGAGGACGAGGCCTGAGCAGAGAGAAGAAGAAGAAGAGGAGGTGAGTGGTAGCCAGTCCCACTTTCTGCCTTCCAAAACTGGCTCCTCTGCCGCTGTGCTCCGTGGCCAGCGCTGGACGCAAAGCGCTGTGGTGCCTGCGCTGGGCTTGTATTGCAGGCAGGGAGAGTGGGCAAGTGGCAGCTGCGGAGGGAGGGTGCCCCTTGGCCGGAGCCCTTGCCAGGCCAGCAGAGGCTGTTTTGCCCAAGCCAGAAGCCCTGGGGCTGTTGGGGAATGCTTGCAAGATCTGGGCACAGTTCACTGGAAAACTTANGAAGCTTGCTTTACCACTCATATTGAGTCGACCGCTTGCTTCCCTCGCTCGTCGCAAGTGGCGCCCGAACAGGGACCCCCAATCCTTGTTCTCCACCGGACAGCGAGCTCGGAAAAGCCCTGGTTGCAGCGACCGGGAGGCGAAAGACCGGCTGAGGGAAAAGAAACCTGAGACGCCGAGTCCGCGCTTGGACCCCTGACGCTAGGAGGGCTGCCGTCCGAGAGAAGGCTAACCCAGGAGGAAACTGCTGCGCCGGACCAGACAAGTATGGAGGTTCCGGACAAAAAGAATACGCCGGATAAGTAAGAAGGGCGATTAAGTGTAATACGCCGGATAAGTAAGAAGGGCGATTAAGTGTGCACACTATGGAAAGAGAGGTAGCCTTCAATTTATTAAAACGCTTTTTGGAAAAGCAGGGGGTATCCCCTATGAAGGAACTAGCGGATCTAGTAGCAATGGGGAAAGTTAAAGGGTTCTTTACAGACCCTGAAAAAATGTTTGCTGTAGAGGAGTGGCGTGCATTTGGTGACTGCTTGTTGGACCTAGTTATAGATGATGATAAGGCAGCAAAAAAGCTTATGAAACCGCTGCTCCGGGCCAGAAGGAAGAGACTATGATTATTTCTATGTGGAAAATGATTTTGCAAAAAGGAGATGTTAAGTTGGATGAATTGTCTTTAAGAAAGATGTTATTATGGATTATGGATCAAGGATATGAGCCAACAAATATTAACTTTTTTAGTGTCTCTGTTTGGAAGGACACAGGCTATAAGTTGTTTGACTATGCTACCTTAGGGGTGAAAGCTGCTACAGCACTTTTAACGACGTGGCGTTTGCTTTATGATACGCTGAAAGACTTTAAAGCACAGCGAGACCAGGCAGAGGGTATTGCCTCTGCTGCTAGTACCAAACAAAGTTTTCATGCCCGCGGCTGGCAGACGGCCAAACTAGCTGAACTTAAAGCAAAATATACCATCTTTCAACAGGGGACTAGAAAACCGTTTTTACAGTTTGTTGAAAAGTTGCAAGCTGCAGTGGGAAGACCAGTATTTAGTGGGAATTTAAGGACTGACTTTTGCTATCATCAAACAACTCCGAAAGGGAGTGCTCGACTACGGCCCTTCCTCGCTGCATTTTACAAACATGTTGGGCGCAGCGAGCGCGGAGCCGGGGAGGGGAGAGGAAAAGCGCTGGCGGCGGCAGAGCCAGCGTCCCGGCTGCGCGGCCGAGGCGGCAGCAGCAGGAGGAGGAGAGGGGGGCAAGGCACCCCCCCGCCCCACCGGGCCAGGCGGACTCGCAGCGCGGCGGCAAGGACCCCGCCGGGAGGAGTCTCCGCGCCCCGGCCAGAAGAAGCAGCGACCGCGGTGGATTCCAGCGAGGTGTGATCGTCCATAACAACAACGTTTTAATCAGAAGGACTGAATGTGGTCGTGTGTCTCAACTAGGAGACAAGCATGATGTACATAGTGTAGAACAAAGGGGGTAGGATACAAATACTCAAAAGCTAAAAGATTATGTGCCCCTGTTTTGAGATGCATCTGATTCAGCGCTGTTTCGTGCAATAAATTTTAATCTTTGCTTCGACGACTTTGTTCTCTTTAAAATTCTAAATGTGAGCTGCTGTTTCTCACCAATTCGGGGCTCATCCAGGATGAGCACTCCTGTTCCTGCGAGGTGGGACAGCAAGAGGAGAAGGCGCGCCCTGCTGATTTCAGCAGTCTCCAATCTACTGTCTCGTCCCGTAAAGGGCAGTGGGTCCTGTCCGGATGGAGGACTCTCGGAGCAAAGAAGGGGGAAACTGATTGATTTTTTTTTAATGATTGGGGCTTAATTGTTTGGATGCAATTATTCTGTATCATCATCTTTCTGTGTATTATGATCTGTGTTCCCTGTTTGTTACAATGTGTGTAGCACCTGACTAACAAAACACTAGCTGTTGCTTTGGTAGTAAATAACAAAAGGGAAACTTGTGCAGATTGAGAAAGTTGGAGACGCGCTGCTGAGTGAGAGCTCGGCAGGTGTTCTTGTATTGATGGGAAAGAGGCCTTGGGAACAGTAAAACAATGATCCCCATGCAACGGGAAATTGTTGTAATGGACTAAAAGGATTGTTGCAAAGTGTGATGTTTGTTTTGATCATAGTCATTATAGGTTTGTTATGTCTCAGCTGTGCCCTTTCTTGTATCCGAAAGCTAATGGAACATGTGACTGGAAAAATATTGTATGTACAAAAAGAAAAAGGGGGAATTGTTGGGGAATGCTTGCAAGATCTGGGCACAGTTCACTGGAAAACTTATGTGAGGCTCAGTTGTCATGAGTTAGCCAGAGTAGGCCTCAGAGACATGGCAAAACATCCTGACAAAGAAGTTCTGCAAGGCTGGCAAGGACGTCCTGTCCTTGAAGATAAGAAATAAATGACTTTGAGGGAAAAACACCTGGTCTGAGAACAAGGAGGAACCCTGTGCCTCAAACTGCAAGTAGGAGGAGTATGATAATATAATCCTTAGAATTTAGCAAATAAACAAGTAACTAGCAGACACAATTAGCTGTAACAGTATAAAAGTGTGATTGCGCCGTAATAAAGTTGAAGCTTGCTTTACCACTCATATTGAGTCGACCGCTTGCTTCCCTCGCTCGTCGCATGGGGCCAGGGAGGCAAGGGAAGAGCAGAGCTGGCTCCCGCTCGCAGCTTGCAATGGGCAAGAGAGGCCGAGAGAGGCAGGGCAGGAGTGGTGGCCGGGAGGTGCCAGAGCAGCGGGCAAGAGCCCAGCCCAAAGGGCCCCGAGGAGGCCTGAGCAGGGGCTGTGCTCAGTGCTAGAGAGGACAAGCAGCAGCCCTGGGGGCCAGCCTGGGGGCCCGCCTGGGACTCTAGAAAGCTTCCTCCCCCCGGCTGCGGGGCAGCAGGGCCACCTTCGTGCAGCAGGAGCAGCAGGCTCCTGGCCCAAAGGGCCCAAAGGAGCCCTGGCCCTTAAGGGGCCCTGCTCAGTGCTGCAGAGGAAGGCAGAAACCCCCCCCAGGAGGCTTGCTAGGCCACCTCGGGGGCAAAAAAAGCCCTCCTCCCCCCAGCTGCGGGTCACGAGAGGCCACCTTGGTGGTGCAGGAGCAGCAGGCAGGAGGCCTGCAGGCAAAAGGGAGCGGAGGAGCCCTGCCAAGTGGTCCTGCTCGATGCTGCAGAGGAAGGCAAAAAACCCCCAGGGAGCAGTGCCAATGTGTCCCGGGGGAAAAGTCCTTCCTGACCCCAGCTGGTGCTGGCAATCGGCTGTTCCCTGAGCATGTGAGCAAGACCTGCCTCCTCGTCCCACAGGCTGGTCCTGCCTCCCCGGAGACGCCCAAGCCCTATTCTCCCTCCCCCTGGAGCCATCTCAGGGGCTTCCGAGAGTGACCAAATGCCCCTACCTTGATTCACCTTGGGAGCAAGAACCCTTCCCGTGCCCCCAAAGCACTGGGACCCCTTGCAACTTCTCTGCATCCCCATTTCCTATGGCTCTGCAGTGCTCCTTCAGAAAGCACTTCCTTGGAAAAGCATTTCCATCCATCCCTGCATCCGATGGTTGTCTATCACGTCTCCAGCCGTCCTCCCTCAGCCCCTACCAGGGAATTCCACCGGTTCCTCAAGCCTTCCTCCTGGATGTCTTTGGGCTGCCCTGGGGCCAGCTCTGTCATCGGGACACAGGAGGATGCTCCCTTTTATCCTGCCCGGGGCATTGTGAGGTCTGCGTTGCCGGGTGGTGGCACTGTGACGTGGGGGTGACGGGGCCCCCCCTGGCTCCTGCACAGCCCCAGCCACCCCCGTCTGCCCAGCATCCTTGGGAGGAAGGCCTTTGGGGTGCTGGCCCCAAGGCAGTCCCTCTGCCCAGGGGGCTGTCCCTGCCCTTGGTGGCCATGCCGAGGGCAAGCTGCTGGGCGTCCCAGACACCTCCTCTGCCACTCAACAGCCCAGGACAAACCTGGGGCTGTTGCTCTTCCCTCATCACCCCCATTGTCTAGAATTCCTTCTTTACATCTCGTCTACTCTCTTTCCATTTAAAACCATCATGCCTAGTCCTCTCCCTCCATTTAAAGAACAGTGCCATCATCAGGCACAATCCAGGTGGGTTCTAAGAAGGGAAAGTCCTGTTTGATATCCTTCTCTGACAAGTCACTTGCCTGATGGTGGAAGGCATGGCGGTGAATGTAGCTTTTCTAGATCATTGCAAGGCTTTGGACACTGTCCCTCACAGCACCCTTCGGGACAAGTTGTCCAACAGTGAGATGAGCAGGTAGAGTTTGCACTGGCTGGAGAACTGGCTGAAGAGCAGGGCTCAAAAAAACCATAATTAAACCCTCCGCCAACACAACCCAAACCAACAGACACACACATCATACCCACCCACAGAGAGCCAAAACTAACCATCTCTGGCATTAGAGCATGCCCTGTAGTGCAACATCTACACTTTTCTTAAATCCCTCCAGGGATGGAGACTGCACCACCTCCCTGCGCAGTCTGTTCCAGTGTCTGACCACTGTCTCAGTGATGTAATTCTTCCTAATAACTAATCTAAATCTCCCCATGCTGCAACTTCAGACCATTTCCTCTGCTCCTGTCATTATTCCCTTGGGAGAAGAGGCCAACCCCCACCTCTCTACACCCTCCTTTCAAGTAGTTGCAGAGGGCAATGTGGTCCCCCCTCAGCCTCCTCTTCTCCAAACTAAACATGCCCAGTTCCCTCAGCCTCTCCTCATAGGACTTGTTCTCTAGACCCCTCACCAGCTTGGTGGCTCTCCTCTGGACACGCTCCACCACCTCAATGTCTTTCCTGTAGTGAGGGGCCCAGAACTGAAACCAGTACTCAAGGTGAGGCCTCACCAGTGCCGAGTACAGAGGCACGATGACTTCCCTAGTCCTGCTGGCCACGCTATTCCTGATACAGGCCAGGATGCTGTTGGTCTTCTTGGCCTCCTGGGCACACTGCTGGCTCATGTTAAGCCGGCTGTCCACCAACACTCCCAGGTCCTTTTCTGCTGGACAGCTTTCCAGCCACTCTTCCCCAAGCCTGTAGTGTTGCCTGGGGTTGTTGTGACCGAAATGCAGGACCCGGCACTTAGCCTTATTAAACCTCATTCCATTGGCCTTGGCCCATTGATCCAACCTGTCCAGATCCCTCTGTACCCTCTGTAGAGCCTTCTGACCCTCAAGCAGATCAACACTTCCACCTAGTTTGGTGTCATCTGCAAACTTACTGAGGGTGCACTCAATCCCTTTATCTAGATCATCAATAAAAAAATTAAACAATACTGGCCCCAGAACTGAGCCCTGAGGGACACCACTGGTGATCGGCCACCAACCAGATTTCACCCCGTTAATCACAACTCTCTGGGCACGACCATCCAGCCAGTTTTTTACCCAGTGAGGAGTACACTTGCCTATGCCATGATTTGCCAGCTTCTCCAGGAGAATGCTGTGGGTGACGGTGTCAAAGGTCTTACCAAAGTCCAGGTAGACACTGTTCACAGCTTTTCCCGCATCGAGAAGGCAGGTCACATGGTCATAGAAAGAGATTAAGTTGGTTAAGCAGGACCTCCCTTTCATAAACCCATGCTGGCTTGCCCTGATCCCTTGGCTGTCCTGCACTTGCCGTGAGAGCTCTCCCAAGATGATCCTCTCCATGATCTTTCCCGGTACAGAGGTCAGGCTGATAGGCCTATAGTTTCCCGGATCCTCCTTCTGGCCCTTCTTGTAGATAGGCGTCACATTGGCCACCCTCCAGTCACCTGGTACCTCTCCTGTTGACCAGCATTGTTGATAGATAATGGAGAGAGGCTTAGTGAGCTCTCCCGCCAGCTCCCTGAGTACTCTTGGGTGAATCCCATCCGGCCCCATAGATTTATGCGCATCCAGGTGCATAAGCAAATCATTAACTACTTCTTCTGGATTATGGGGGGTTGTTCTGCTCTCCATCCTTCCAGCCCAGGAGGCTGAACACCCTGGGGGTAGCTGGTCTGACTATTGAAGACAGAGGCAAAGAAGGCATTAAGTATCTTAGCCTTCTCCTCATCCTTGGTTGCAATGTTTCGCCCCTCATCCCGTAAGGGATGGAGATTCTCCCTGACTCTCTTTTTGTTGACGTATTTATAAAAACTTTTTTTGTTGTCCTTTATATTAATGGCCAGGTTGAGTTCCAGCTGGGCTTTTGCCTTCCTAATTTTTTCTCTGTATAACTTAACAAGATCTCTGTACTCCTCCTGAGTTGCCTGTCCCTTCATCCAAAGGTGGTAAACCCTCCGTTTTTTTCCTAAGACCCATCAAAAGCTCTTTGTTCAACCAGGCTGTTCCCCAGCCTTTAATTTTGCGTCTCATGGGGACAGCCTGCTCCTGGGCCTTTAGGATTTCCTTCTTGAAGAGCGTCCAGCCTTCCTGGACCCCTTTGCCCCGCTGGATTATCTCCCAAGGGACTCTCCCAACCAGGGTTCTGAACAAGTTAAAGTCCGCCCTCCCTAAGTCCCAGGTGGAGGTTTTGCTAACCCCCTTCCTTACCTCACTAAGAATTGAAAACTTAACCATTTCATGATTGCTAAGTCCAAGATGGCCTCTGACCTCCACATCTCCCACTAGTCCCTCTTTGTGAACAATAGGTCTAGCGAGGCGCCTCCCCTAGTAGGCTCTTCTACCAGTTGTGTCAGGAAGTTATCTTCCATACTCAAGGAACCTCCTAGCCTGCCTGCTCTCTGCTGTGTTGTATTTCCAGCAGATGTCCGGTAGGTTGAAGTCCCCAACCAGAACAAGGGCTAGGGATTGCAAGACTTCAGCCAGCCGCTTATAAAATGCTTCATCAACCTGCTCATCCTGGTTGGGTGGTCTATAGCAGACTCCCAGCACAAAATCACCCTTGTTAGCCTTCCCTTTCACCCTTACCCATAAACACTCAACTTCATTGTCTCTGGAATCTAGATCTATGCAGTCAAAACACTCCTAATGTACAGACCCACACCCCCGCCTCTCCTTCCTTGTCTATTCCTTCTGAGGAGCTTACAGCCATTCATCGCAGCATTCCAGTCGTGACCATCGTCCCACCACGTTTCCGTGATAGCGACTACATCATAGCTGTCTTGCTGCACAATGGCTTCCAGCTCCTCCTGTTTGTTCACACAGGGGTTCCTTGGGGGGTTTGTTTTGGGG
>JAHREE010142803.1:0-10325 GCA_033628505.1 Tringa tobata | reverse complement strand
CACAGGCTGATGCAATCCCTTGTTTTTGCTCTCTCAGCTGGGGACAGACACTTCTTTCCTGCACTGTCACTTCTCCCATTCCAAAAGGAGTGAGGCCCATGAGTCCCCTTATCATTGTCCCATCTTCAGAGAGGACACCCAGACAGGGACAGGGAATGATCTCATCTGCCATTGCTGAGGGAAGGGATTCGTTGAGGCTGGGAAATTCCTTTGCCAAGCTTAAACAACACAAGGTGCCCACGTGTGGGAGAAGTGAACCTGTCACTGTCCTGATGTCCAGGGCAGCCCAGAGAGGGATTCAGCTGACCTCATGGAGTCATGTGGCCAGTGACTGAATCCCACCATGCAGTGACACAAGGGCTGTCCCTTCTCTATCCAGCAGATGCTGGGCAGGGCATGAACACCAAGGGGCATGAACACCAGGGTCTCCACTCGTGTTCCTTCACCCTCAAAGTGCTGGTTCTTCTCTTCTACAGTTTTCAAGCATCCCCTTGATGATACCACCATGGATCAGGCCAATGATTTCCACAGTGGGCCTGAATCACAGGGTGTCAACACCAAGCACATTTTCAACATCATCTCTTCCTGCTTGAGATCAGCTTCACCTCCCCCCCACGCCCTCAGGGCTGCAGACACACAACAGACAGCAAACACCTTTCCTGCTCCGACTGCACAGCCCAGCTCTGTTTGTCTTTGGCCTTGGGGTTAGCAGGGTTTTCTCTCTTTGTGGGCATCTCATGTCTTCATGCACAGTTGAGGTCTTGGGTGCTTGCAAGCAGGTTTTTCTACTGCAAATGCCCAAATGTGCCACAGCTGCTGCCCAGACATGCCCCAATGCCCTCAGCCTGGGGCACAGAGAGGAGGAGCTGGAGCTGTGTGTGCAATGTCTTCCTTCTACTTGGAGGGAATAACAGCTGAGGGGTGTTGGGACATCTTGCATGCCTGGGGTGCTGTGATGGGTGGGTATAGGATGTTCAGGAGGGCAGAAATGTCAGGAGGGGTTTGCCCTTAGTGTGAAGGAGCTTCTCAGATGCCTGGAGCTCCTCTATGGGATGAACAAGTTCAGTGAGCCCTTGTGGATGAGGGTCAGAAGAGAGGCTGATGTGGCTGACATTGTCGTGGGAGAGGAAGAATCTATTAAACTCCCTTTTCTGACTGTAATGACCCTGGCGTTCACTGGAAGGGGACCACAGCAGTATGCAAACTGTCCTGGAGGCTTCTGGAGCGTCTTGGTCATGGCACAGCTTTCGAGAAAGATCTTTATAGCAGAGGTGCCAGATTGGGCAACAGTGGTGATGCTCATGTGCATCTGTTATGCTCATAGGAGGAAGAGCTGGACACGGATGTGAAAACCAATGTCAGCCTTGGCTGTTGTGATCCTGAAATTGTGGGGTCTCACCTTCCAAAGGAAAGAAGTAGAGTGCAGATGCCAGACCTCAGAGGAGCAGACTTTGGCCAAGTCTTGTGACTTTGAGCGGGGGAGCCCATGCAAGCAGCAGAGAGGGGCAGCAGAGCTCAGTACAGCTGGTCTGCAAGGAGAGAGTCTTTCAAGTACGAGAGCGTGGTCACACCAATAGTCAGGACAACAAGCAGAGGAATCAGGAGAGAAGCTTCAGGAAACAGGAAACTCATAGGGAAGCCCCATAGAAAAACGGAAGTGTGCAAGAAGTGGATGTAAGGATTGAGACAAAGGAGGAATTTAGAATTACGGTTGGTTTTAGAAAAGCCAAAGCTTCCATAGAGTTGACACTTGCAAGGGAGTGCAAGGGCACAAGGATGAGCTGTTACTCCTTCAGGAAAAGTTACAGAATAAACAAAGATAATACGCAGTCACAGCTGAATTTGCAAAGAGTAGCTGTAGACAGCTGTGAGGGCTTAGCCTTTGCCTTCACCAGCAAGGTCTCCCTGACCTGTGCCTGAGAGGTAGAACACCACGTGAAATCAAGAGTTACTGTGAGTTCCCTAAAAATATCAGCATCTACAATAACAAAAAACACTAAAAAAAAGCATTCACCTGCCTAAATACAAATACCTGCAGTGGAGCAACCTGCATCTGAGGTAGCCCCTCTGGGCAATGCCAATGGCATCAGTATTTCAATAGACAGCATGACCCCCAGTCCACAACGACAAATCTGAAGTGTTTCAGATGAAGGCTGGTCTTGCAAAAGTCTCACTTTGTGTCCCCAGGTGCCATGGACACTGCTCATTGGACACGCTCTCCTGAGAGTGGCAGAGGCTGGCTCCCCTTCACAGGACAGTCTCTGTGCCAGGATGCCACAGGCATGGGGGGAGCTCACCTGGTTCTTACTGGCACTTCACGCGGCATCTGTTCATATATATTTGGTGATTTTCTGTGACTGCTCTTTCTGCACGGATGATCATAAAAACCCAACCATTTCCTGAGAGAGGGTAAAAAAGGCCTTGTTATGGCCAGTATTGTTCACCATGAGCTTTGGAGATGGCAAGGAAGGTGCTAAGGCACATGGAAAATAAGGAAGTGATTTGTGACAGCCAACACAGCTTCACAAACAGCGAGTCATGCTTGACAAATTTGGTGGCCTTCTGTGATGGCACTACAGCATTGGTAGATAAGGGGAGAGCAACAGACGTCATCTACCTGGACTTGTGCAAAGTGTTTGACACTGTCCCACATGACATCCTGGTCTCTAAATTGGAGAGACACAGATCTGATGGATGGACCACTCGATGGTTAAGGAATTGGCTGGATGGTCACACACAAAGGGTTGTGGGCAACGGCTCAATGTCCAGGTGGAAACCAGTGACAAGTGGTGTTCCTCAGGGGTCAGTGCTGGGACCATTGCTGTTCAACATCTTTGCTGGAGACATGGACAGTGGGATAGAGTGCACCCTCAGCAAGTTTGCTGATGACACCAAACTGTGTGGCGTAGTTGACACACTGGAGGGAAGGGATGCCATCCAGAGGGACCTGGGCAGGCTGGAGAGGTGGGCCCATGTGAACCTCATGAACTTCAACCAGACAAAGTGCAGGGTCCTGCACCTGGGACATGGCAATCCCAGGCACAAATACAGGTTGGGTGGAGAATGGCTGGAGAGCAGCCCTAAGGAGAAGGACTTGGGGGTGCTGGTGGATGAGAAGCTCAACATGAGCCATCAGCATGTGCTGGCAGCCCAGAAAGCCAACCACATCCTGGGCTGCATCCCCAGCAGCATGGCCAGTGGGGAAAAAGGGGCGGTGATTCTTCCCCTCTGATCCACTCTGGTGAGACCCCACCTGGAGTACTGCATCCAGATCTAGCGTCCTCAGCAGCAGATGGACATGGACCTCTTGGAACGGGTCCAGAGGAGAGCGACAAAGATGATCGGAGGGCTGGAGCCCCTCTGCTGTGAGGACAGACTGAGAGAGTTAGAGTTCTTCAGCCTGGAGAAGAGAAGGCTTCAGGGAGACCTGAGGAACCTGGTCTGGGGGAGGTGTCCCTGCCCAATGCAGAGGGGTAGGAACTTGATGATCTTGAAGGATCTTTCCAACGCAAACCATTCTACGATTCTGTGATTCTATGATGCCGTCCGTGGCATCTGTGGCACACCTACCCTAAATGGGAATGGCTTTCCTGTAGGTCCTCTGCATTCCCTGCCTGTCATGGCATCTCCTAGAGCTCTGTGGGTCTGGACAGGAACATTGAGTAGCTGCCCTGAATTCTGTTAGGCAATGAGGGGTGAACATGGGACAAATGGCAGTGTAGTCACTGGAGACTGAGTAAATTCAGCTGATGGAAAAGAGAGAGACCTTGCTCTCCCTACGGTACATGACTGCAGTCCATTCATATGAACCCCTCTATGAACGGCCATGAACACCAGGAGTAGGAAAGGTTCTATTGGCCTTGATTTGGGCATCAGCTGTCATTTCGCTTGGCCAAAGGAATTTCCCACCAGGCTCATGTACGATCCCTGAGATGTTTTCCTGTCTCTATGACCTTCCCCATTAGATCTTGCAGTTTCCTGCATGTACCTTGCACCACCTCTGGCAACTCCAATGTTCCCAGGCGTTTGCATCTGAACATTTCCCTCCTGCCCTCCTTCTCCATTCCATAGTGTGGGAGTGGAGAAAAGAGGCTCACATGCAGGTGCCTATTTTGTGCACAGCTCAACACCCGGGGAAAGAGGAATCCCATCTCCTGTGGGTTTGTGGCAGGCATGGGAGGGAGCTGAGTCTCCATTGAATGCTAAGAATAGAAACGCAGGATGAGATGCTTTGATTCACTCAACTGAACCCCTTGCCTCAGCAGGGGTAAAGGAGATGCTTTCCTTTCCCTGTCTGAGGATGGGCCAAGGAAAGCTGATATTTAGAGCTAACTCTGTCTCTCAGCAGGGAAATGACACTTCTGGAAAGGAGTCTGTATCCAGCTGAGAGAGAGAACATCAGCAGGATCCTCTGGAGCCCCAGAGAAACCTCAAGGGGTTCCAGAGGGGGCAGGAAAGGTGCTGCCTTGGGCTGTTCCTCTGCTGCTGAGCTGGGCTGGGCTCCTGGGATGGAGGGAGCTCCTGGCCATGGGGCAGCGCTGCAGAGAGACAGCTCTGCCCAGGAGCAGCTCCTCTGCCAAGGGCTGAGGGCACTGCCTGCAGGCACCGAGGGGAGAGGAGGGAAGCAAGAAAGAGGCTAAAGGCAGCCTTGTGTGAGAGGACAGATGAGAGTTCACTTGGAGAGAAATCTTCACAGCCCTTGACGTGGTAAGTCTCTGGCTGCAGGGCAAGGCAGCGGCGGTTCCTGGAAAGACCTCCTAAAGCTGGCACATCCCACAGCCCATGGGATCTATCAGGAAGAATCTCATAGTTTCTCCCTCGTGTAGAGAAAAAGGACATGCTTTGGAGCACAGCTTCCCTACTGCACCCTCAGCCAGACAGGGCATGTTGGCTGCCTTCATCTGGGGGAGGCTGCAGAGTGTGAAGCCAGGTGTGCAGCCAGGAGTGCTCAGGGCTGTCCTTCAGAGCAGGGTCTCTGCTCCGCAGGAGGCTGTGTGCCAGTGCGGGGACTTTGTCTCCTGCCAGGATCAACACTCAGCCTGCCCAGGTTGTTCCCAACAGCGGTGTGGGGAGAAGCTCTGGGTAGAAGCAGCAGCTCCTGGCAGGAGAGGGTCCTTCTGCTGTCAAGATGGTGTTGTGTTGGTCAAGGCTGCTCCCAGCTCCAGATCACCCCTGCACACTTCTAAGGGAATTATCTCCCGAGTTTGGTTTTTCAGTTTCTTATTTGGGGGGGAGGTGGAAAAAGGGACGAATGTGTAAGGATCTCTCGAGTTCACAGAAGTCACTGTGATTCTTGAGCTGCAACGTTGAGGCATCAGTTGGTCTGATAGGAGCCTCCTAAAGGGCCTTCAGCCACTCCTCTGCCCGTGGACCAACATCACCTCTGCTGGACCATCAGGGTTGCTCTGAACAGCCTTTCTCCACCCGCCAACAGGAACACGCTCCCAGCCCCTGCCCTGCAAACAGGCAGGTGTCTGTAGGGCCAAGGGGAGTGCACAGAGGTTGGGATGGAGTCTGTGAGTGCTGACAGGAAAAGATGTGTCACGGGGAAACACCTCCCAGGAGGAAAATCTCCCGGCAGCAGGGATATGATCATGGAATGAGAGGAAACATAATCAGAAATGTTGTGGGAGGCAGAATTCAGAAAACTCCGTATGATCCCCTCCAAATCATACCCCTTCCCCCCGTGAGCAAGCCCCCCCGTGCCACCTCTCCCACCAAGGCCTCTGCCCTCAGGGCTGTGGGGTCCAAGGCATGAACCCCCTCCTCTGCAGCTGGAGCTCCAGCAGAGCCATGGGGCAGCTCTCCAGCCACGTGCCCCGTTCCCTCTTCAGAACTGCAGGGCTGAGAGCGACTGCCCGGCAGTGTCGGTGTCTGGGAGGTGACAGGCACGGCTGGGTATGGGTGACGCTGTCCCGAGTGCCCGGCTGCTTCTGCCCCGGCCTCCTTCAGCCAGACCCTCACTGCATTTTCCCTTGTTTCTCCACTTGTCTGTGTTACTGCTACTGTTTTCTTGTTCTGGCTCTCAGGCTCTCTGGGGATGGGAGTTTCAGCTGTAGAGTCACACATTGATCTTGTGGGTCTTCCCATGCCGGTGTGTCCATGGGAACAAGGGTCCCAGTTTCCTCTCACCTGTGTGGCTGAGGGTTTCTGACATCCCAAAACAGTCCTCAAATAGGACGGAGGGATTTTTTTGTCAAAAAAGCTCTCATTCTGCCTGTGCCTTCCTCACTCCTTAGAACAGGGAGTGCAGGAACTGACACACCTTTGTGCATTGGGCACAGTTTTATCTGACAAAGTCAAAGACCAGGACTAGCCCCTGCTTCCAGCATTCCCATGAACTCACTGCTGCAGAGCAGGGCTGGCTCCTTGGCAACCAGTGGCAGAGGCCCAGCTCCTCATGGCATGTTCAACCAGCACGGTAGCAGAGCTTCGGCCATGGAGCTGAGGGAAGGTCTCCTAGAAAAGGAAGACAAGGGGTAAGGTGTGTAGCAGGGAAGGGTCTGTAGGAAAAGGCTTGGGTTTTGCTGCAAAAAGCCTCCCATAACCTCTCAATGACTTTTCCTCCTTGCAGTGGTCTCAACGCCCAGAGGCAGCAAATGTCCAACAGCAGCTCCATCACACAGCTCCATGGGGTTCCATGTGATTTGGAGTAGGTTTTGCTCTGAGACATCCACCCTAACTTGTCACTGCCTTTTCTTCCTTGGACAGGTTCCAACGCACAGAGGAAGCAAATGTCCAACAGCAGCTCTATCACCCAGTTCCTCCTCCTGGCATTCACAGAAAGGCGGGAACTGCAGCTCTTGCACTTCTGGCTCTTCCTGGGTATCTACCTGGCTGCCTTCCTGGGAAATGGACTCATCATCACTGCCCTCGCCTGTGATGATGGACAATTTCCTATGCGGGATATGCTGCACAGCTATTTCTGTTTGTCTTCTTCATTGCAGCAGAGTTTACTTTTCTCACTGTCATGGCCTATGACCGCTACGTTGCCATCTGCAAACCCCTGCACTACAGGACCCTCCTGGGCAGCAGAGCTTGTGTCCACATGGCAGCAGCTGCCTGGGGAAGTGTGTTTTTCAATGCTCTCCTGCACACGGCCAATACATTTTCCCTACCCCTCTGCCATGGCAATGTCCTGGAGCAGTTCTTCTGTGAAATCCCCCAGATCCTCAAGCTCTCCTGCTCAGAATCCCACCTCAGGGAAGTTGGGCTTATTTTGGTTAGTATCTTGCTAGCATTTGGTTGTTTTGTTTTCATTGTGGTGTCCTATGTGCAGATCTTCAGGGCCATACTGAGGGTTCCCTCTGAGCAGGGAAAGCACAAACCTTTTTCCACGTGCCTCCCTCACCTGGCTGTGGTCTCCCTGTTTGTGACCGCTGCCACATTTGGAGCTCCCCTCCACCTCCTCCCAAATCCTGGATCTGGTGCTGTCATTTCTGTACTTCGTGGTACCTCCAGCTCTGAAATGCTTCGTCTACAGCATGAGGAACCAGGAGCTGAAAGAAAAATTGAAGGAGCTGATTCTGTCAGTAATCTCTCAGCAGCGTTAACCTGCCCGTGTCTCTTCAGAAGTGATTTCAGATTCATACGGGGAACTTCCTGGGCTTTGGGCCTTTTCTCAGTGTGTCCAGGAACCTTCCACTTCCCCAGAGGCATGAACCCAGCCCTTCTGACCCTGAGGCCTGTTCATGTGTGCGTGGAACAGGGCTACAGCTGACCTCCCGTGTCATGTCTCTTTAATAAAAGGGGATTTCTTCACTGCTGTTGTCTGGAGATTTGGCTCTTCTTCCAAAGCTCAGCTGAGACTGAGGATGTTGTCCTCACAAGGCTATGCTGCTTTGCTTCAGCTCTCCATGGGATGAGGGAAGAGTGTTAGGCAATGGGACAACACGGGGCAAATCTCATGGGTTGAGACAAAGGCAGTTTGACAGAACAGCAAAGGGAACAGGAAAACAACAGCAGTGACACTGACAGAGGACGGTGCAAACACCATTACGGTACCACCGCTCACACACCCACCTGGGACTCCCCATCCTGCTCCCAACTGGTGACTTTCTGCCCCTTCCCCTGGCCAGCTCCTGGCTACAGACTGGCCATGGCTCACCTGGGATGGAAGAGCTGTGCCCCTGCCAGAGCCTGGGGAGAATTAACACTATCCCCACTGGAACCAGGACAGGTGGACATCACAGCAATGTTCCTCCCGTCCATTGTATTTTTCTTAATGCTCTGTCTAAAGCTCCCAAGAGGCAGTTTGTGGCTGTTGCTTCTGTCCTATCATTCACCACTGCAGAAGAGAGCTTGGCTCTGTCACCTCTCCAGGCAGGTGTAGGCTGTTCTGTAGGTCACCCCATGCCTCCCTTTCAGTGGGCTAGAGAGGCCTAGCTCCCTCAGACTTCCCTTCAAGTAGCCCTGCTTCTGAGCAACCCTGCCTGGAGCAGGACAAGAAAGCTGCAGCTGCTCGGACTGTACCAACATCTGACTGACTTCCATGGACACAGGAAACCTGAGAGCTTTCCCTGCTGCACCACTTCCTTACTGAGGCTTGATTCACCCTTGGCAAGTCCATCCTGACTGCTTTGGACACATTCTTCTCTTTCCAGGGGCCCAGACATGTCACTCAGGAGGACTCTAATTGATGGCACACTAATCACCCCAGGGAGCTTGTACAGCCCTTGGGATTGGCCTCTTTCAAAGGTGGGGGCAACCTTGGCTTGTCCTCACTCACAAGAGAGCTCTGCCAATCCTGTCACCTTCCAAAGGCAACATTCCAAAGAAATCTCAGTCTTCCCTTGTGACTTCACTACAACTATTTTGTCTGTTATATGGTATATCTTGTTTCTCTAATCTTTCCTGTACTTACACTTGTCCTGATACAATGATCATTTGCAAATTCATCTTTTCAGATTCAGACTGTCTGGGAAAAGGCCCTTTCAATTGTCATCCATTTTTTCCTCCCTTTACTCTTTGTTCATGCAGATACCTCTCACCTCTGCTGCTGCTTTCATCCTTCAGGGAGTCAAACCTTGCCTGTCTCTCAGTAATCTCATTGTCTCCTCAGCCACCTCTTTAGTTATGTTTATAACTATCTTTGTGTATCTACCTGCCTCAACTATTTCTCCTAAGATTATCCCTTGCAGAAAGACAACCTCATGAGAGGTAGCTTGTACTTTGCATATGATTACAAGGTGTTTTCTTGTTCCTGAAAACTTCAAAAACGAAAAGTACAATCAGAAGAGGCAGAATTTCCCTGTGGCTGTGAGAAGCCAGGGCTCTGAGGAGAGCAGGTGGGAGATGGTGCAATGGAGCTGTCACACCCAGACTTGAGTGGAGAAGTCTGATGCAAGGAACAGTGCTGTCAGTCCCAGGTGGGCAAGGTCAGACTTGGTGGGGTTGGGGAGGTGAGGAGCAAAGCTGTCCCTACAGTGATGGACATCAAGGCACTGCTTTTCCTGACCTCTCCAGACCTCCTGAGGAGACACCCTGCCTCAGTATCCCTTGGAGAATGCTTCTATCACCTCCTCTTTCAACTGAACACTAATAAAATACATCCTTTACAATCAAGAAATCATTTTCCTCAGATGCACATTGAAATCTTCCTCCTTAACTATACCACAAAACCTCCCCAATTAGCTTGAACGAAAATTGCAAAGAGATAAATTCCTTGTCAAGGCTTTCTGTCTTTCAAGGAGCCCCAGGGGGTATTTTCTGCTTAGTCCATGAATCTCAGATACTGAGAGAAGATTGAAGAAAGTGCTCAAGAAATCAGAAGCAAAATCCAAACTTCCTGGAAGTGTTAACGAGCCCCACTGAGGGCAGTTACTGCCAAAGGCTCCCCAGGGACTCGTTAGAGCAGATAGTTGGAGGCTGTGATTGCAGTAGGCAAAGGCAGAGTGCAGGTGGCTGTAATGCTGAGGAACCCCTGGCTTTGTCTGAGGATGCAGAAAGGCCAAGGCCTCACCCCCAGACCCTGGCAAGGCAGATCCTGCCCTTCACTTGTGGCTCAGGCCTCTTCCTGGGGGCAGTGGGATGTGAGCGGTAGCAGTGCCCAGGGCGGGAAAATTCTGTGACACCTCCTGGCCTCCCAAAGCAAGGGCGAGGATGAAATAAAGTCCCAGGATTCAAAGGAATCATAGACTCATAGAATGATTTAGGTTGGAAGGACCTTTATGGTCATTGAGTCCAACTGTAAACCTCACACTGACAAGCCCACCACTAAACCATATCACTATGTGCCACCTCTCCACATCTTTTAAACGCCTCCATGATGGTCACTTAGCCACTTCCCTGGGCCGCTTGTTCCGGTGCTTGACAAACCTTTAGGT
>JAHREE010142773.1:8879-20126 GCA_033628505.1 Tringa tobata | reverse complement strand
CATTGCCTCTCTTTCACCCTCCTCTTTAAAGTCTGGAGCATGTACAGAGGATACGAGGTCTTCTACCAAAATCAGATGACATTTTCAAGTACTTTGTAACAGAACCCACAGACAATTCACAATCAGATTCACTCTCTCTTTACAAAACAATGTGGATCAAAAATGAATAACAAGAGGCAAGAAAGCATCATTCTGTGAAAATATACTCTTACGTAATTCACTTTCTCCCTGAGGTTGCTACCTTGCCAGGTGCAAGCTGCCCAATATCACCTTAAATAAATTTAGACATGGTTTATAATACAGAGGAACAGCAGAGATATTTCTTAAACCTCACTGAATAAAGAATTTTACACTATAGGCAGTAAGACTTTCTAGACCTTCAAAACATGTATCCCTCAATCAGGCACATAAAGAGATCAGAATAACAGTCACAGCAGAGCACAATCCAGTTTGCTGACGTTAGAGACTCCAAGAAGTCCATGGCAAAATTATGAGTGAGACTGCCTTGCCTCAAACGCAGTCAGAAGAAAATATCTTTCTTACTTTTTCTTATAAGTAGAAAGCCTCTGGAATTATTTCTTAGAACATCATTAGTGTTGTGATTGCTTGTGCAAGCTCTGTTGCGGCCCAGCGAGGTGAAAAAAGTACTCGATGGTACAAGGACACTTTCACTGAGCATGAAGAAAGAGTGAGACAGACAAATCCATCATGTTTATCTTGTAGACCCCAGTGCACCAAGCAAAGAATGCTAAACACCTACCACACGTGCATATGAAAGTAACAAATGAAAGCGCAATGGATATCCATGGTGGGATAAAATGGGGAAAATACAGCATTAGAGATCATCCTTACTGGTCTCAGGAAGAAGTCGAGACACAATGATCAGACTAGCATTTCCAAAGCAAGAAATAATGAGGAGCATCCAGTCGGAGACATTGAAGCCTAATTTTCAAAGTACTGAGGATGAGCAAGTCAAAGACAGGCACAGCATGACAAAATAATGAGCCAATCAATTTACTGCTGAGAAGACAAAAACTAAGCAATTTTGAACATTTCCAGTGCAGTCCCTATTTTACACCTACTTAAAATTCCAAGGAACTGATTTTTTAGAGTTCCACTCAGCAATAAGGAACCTATTGGATGACATGGAGTAACATATGCAATCGGAAGAAGCCACCTTATTTTAACATCACAGCTCCTCAGAAAAACAATAATACAAATCCTATTCTTGCATAAAACCATTGGAATTATTTTATTAGTTGTTATGATTATGATTATTATACTACAATTTCAGCAAAATAAATTCTAGAAGGAAAACATTGCTATGTATATAATAAGAAATTAATTAGCACAGGAAAAACTATTTTAGAGCTTTTCTTGTTGTTATTGTAGTCTTTTGTTGTGCAGGCTTAAATTTGAAGTACATTTAAAAAATGCGCCTAATAGACCTACATAGAAGTTTCTCTAGTGCAATTCCAGTAATCCCACAGACCACAATGAGATTCTTTCTGTGATAAAATGAGAAATCAGATGAATAGGAATGGTCCCTAAGTGCACACAGATAAAATCTAAGAAAATATAACAGAACAAAACTAAAATCAAACAAAATAGATATTAATATAAATCTTGTAATAATAAATTATACCAATCCCAGGTAATGGATTTTATTAAAGGTGCATATATTCAGTGAGTCTGTCCTCTCACCAAGAAAACAACAAAGGAAAAAGTAGTACCACTTTGCCTGCAGTGAGGGAGCAGAGGCAAAACATTTCTCTGTCTTCTACTCAGCTTTGTATTTCTTCAGTCTTCTCTTCCTTAGCGAATTCTGTATCAGCTTTTACTGCCACCTCATTAGGGGCCACATTGCTTTTCCTGCAGCCTATTAGCATGAAAGGGGCAAATGTGAAAAAGGCATTGAGATCTTGACTTGTGCAACGGCAGAAGGCCAACTGAACCCACAGACAAGAGAAAGAGAAGGGCTGACAACTTACAGCCGTCACACTGATAGCTGTACAGGGCCACAACTCTGAAACTGACTTGTCAGTCTGCAGCAGACCTGCGAGACTCATAAAACGTTCACTGATAAGGTAGGTTGCAAACAAGGCAGCGAAGGACTTTTCATAGTGCCAGCACTACTGCTACTACCCAGAAGGCATCTTCAAACAAAAATTTTGTACTTAATTACACACAACAGCTTCACAAGAAAAATGGTGTCCCTGGCATATTTTTGGATTTCAAATTTGCTATACTGGGCCATCCAAAGGATTTCCTCATTCCACTAGCAGAAAATATTAAACTTCAAAGAAGAGAGAAGTCATGCTTTACATGTAAATTCCATGTCATTTGTCAAGGCCTTTTTATATGTAAGAGGTGACCTGGCAAAGTTGAGAATGCTGTGGGGTTTTTTCTAATTAGCTCATAGTGTAATTTCTGCAGGGTTTTAATGAGCAAGTCTAGAAGAGAACCCTTCACAAATCTAGCACTGTTAAGCCTACACCATGAGACTCCCCTTGTGATGCAGGTGTGATTTCCCCAAGAAAATTAGGATCGTGTATTCCAACTTGACTTCACTTGTAATGACATCATCTGTAGATTGTCTTCCCTATTTACAGCTATAATTTGTGGCAAGAATTTGAAGGAACTTGCATTTTTCCTCTGGCTCCAGGGAGTTTATCATGTCCTACCAGAGAAGATGCCATTGCCTATCTTTCCTTGTTGTCTTACTCCCACCCAAAATGTTTATCTCACTTTCTACATGTATTGAAGGAATAACATCGTCTGTCTTGTAACAGAGAGAGGGAAAAAAGCGGTTCAGCAGAATCCATCAAGCTGCCAGGGACTAATCTTCCTCTGCCTTGGATGATAGGTGCAGACTGCAAAGTCCCAAGTTCAGGCTCCCCCTCTGTTTTTTTGATTCACAGGGATGCATTGGTTTGCCTCAACACCCTCTGTTTTATGTTCAGGCCCTTCTCTTCCAGAAAGACTGCAAAAACAGACTTCCAGCATCATACTCACAACTAAAGTGACATATAATACTAATTGGAAAAACAGTTTAAACAATTAATTGCAAACCTCCTTGACAAAAAAATGACCTCTAGTTGATACTTAATGTTTTGTTTTTCAAACTGAGAAAACAGTAAAACCCACCCAAAACCAAAACAACAAAAAAACCCCACAACTTAAAAAAATCCCCAAGAAAATTATGATTGTTTACTCCATCCAGTAGGCATTTCATTAAATGAAGAGCTCTTGCAAATTGGCCGGTTAGGATAATTTCCTTTGCTAAGGAGTTAACTGATTCTTTTACTCCAGTATATTCAATTTTTCTCTCAGGAACATACACTCAGAAATCCCATGTTTTGAGATTTTCTGTCTTGTTCTATCGAGGTTGAATTCTCTGCAGTTTCTTGTAACTTGTGATCACTTGTAGTGCCTCTGGATCTGAAAAACAAGTGACCAACCCACCACTGAAAGTCATTTTACTGAACAAACATCTACCCACATGTACCAGAATTTCCTCCTTACCTTCCTGTAAAGGTGATGTAACAAGCCAGTAGAAAGGATTATCAGCCCCAAATTATCTACATATTCATTTACCACAACATTAGAAATTGTTAGCTGGTTATTTTCAACATACAGCCTCTTCCAAACAAACTTTTACCTGATTCAGTGGCTTGTCCTTGGTGTCACAGTAGAGCTGATAATAAGGTCTGTTCCAAGATCCTACTGTTGACCTTCACATTCACAAAAGTTGAGATTAGGCAGTTCAGTGCTACATCAGGCTCTATCCCTGACATTAGATTTTCATTTGAAATGAAGAATTTACTTTTACCTTCAAGAAAACAGGTGGACTTAATCTGAAAATAACAGCATTGAAAGTTAATCAAGATTTCCTTAGACTGATGCAACTGGAATACCCCCCAGACACATTAGATGAAAAGGAGCTCCCCAGTATCAACTGACTGTTTGAGAACTTTACAACAACATGATTCCTGTGATGTGACTCCTGCTTTGACAAAGAACATGTTCTACTTCTTCCTGCTGGTTGATTCCATGAGAATACGAGAGACTACTGCCATGGTCATATCTTTATGTGGTCACCAGATCCAGAGGACTTGGAGAGCTGGAGACACCTCTGTGATAATTTTGAAGCAAACCTACAATTGAATCTATTATCTTGAAAGATAGTACTCTGGTTCATGTTGGGTCCCATGTCCTACTCTGTTTTTCAGCAGGTGAAAAGAGGACAAAAATAGGGGGACATGCTGGCACAGAGGTCTCCTCACAAATAGGGCTGAGGAGGGGAAGGGGGAGCAGAGTTCAGTGTTCACTGCAGCATACACACACACACATATATGAATTTATATACACATAAAGGAAAAGTTGCAGAAAGCTTCTTGAATACTTTCTTCTGCTCCCATGGGAAGGGGCTGCCTTCTGTGGGCTTCTGAGCTAGCTGCGCTGACACCGAGCAGCAGCGCCCGGTCACTTTCATGCAGCCCAGGACAAAATAAGCTACTCACTGGTTAAAATACTTCTGTATTTCAGTCACTTGAAAGCCTTACCATGCAAATTTGCTGTACTGCAGTTAAGTTCTGATGCATGGAGGGACTTTATGTCTTTTTGGATGACAAAGAGTTTTCACTGCTACTTCTCAGAAGCCTTTTGCCTCTCTAAAGGCTATTTTCAGTCAGATTTGTTTGTTCTCACAGGACATTTCTGCCAGAACTGTGACAATATGCTTAACCTGCCATGGATAAACTTAATTATAAAGCTCGCTAAAAGCATAGGTTGAAGTCCTACTTGCTGCTGGTGACTACAAGTTTCTGTCTGGCTAGAAAAGTCAGCTGTTTCAAGTCCAGCAACATTTCCATGACAACGTGATGTTAAAAAACTCATATTTTAACAATTAAAAAAATACAAAGGTAATTTCTCATGTTTTTCTTTCTATTTCTTACTTTGTAGTTGAATGATCTCTAGCTAAAGGATTTCTTAGAAGCTAATAACCAGGTAGACTAAATCCCTAAGGCAAAGCCTCAAGATGTTTCCTTTGGCTTCTCTAACTAATAAAATAGAAAACCTTACCTCCTGTGCAGCACTGTTCCCTTATCAGTGTTATATGGACCTCTGTTGTGAAGCAAGCATCATCATCCTCATTTCACAGGCCTAATAGCTGAAGCACTAGAAGGCATAGACAGGATTGAAATAGTTACAAGGTAGAAAAGAAGACAGTAAGAATTGCAGTAAGTCCCGTGTGTCCTGTGAGCCACAATCAACAACATCCCTCCCATGATATACTGAAACAACCACCTGTACAAACTGCTTGCATAATTTGCACTAAAATATAGCCTCTTTAATACTAACAGCTGTGTGTAAGATTTACTCACCACACTGATGGAGCATTCACCTGGCTCCTCTGCACTGCACTGCATTCATTTCTCCTCCTTGTTCCTAGCAGGCTTTTTCTGCAGCTAAGGCACTGAGACGGATCCTTGCCATTTGAGGTTTTCCTACAACCACGAAAGTTTGTCCTATGACTTCCAGTGTGGCTGAAACAAAGCTCAGTGGCTAAACATAAAGTCTTAAAGGAATACTGCTTCCAAACCATGGGAAGTTTCCACATCAGCTATTTCCGTACAGCTAGAGCTGCTGGTGTTCATTTCATTGCAACTCAGGGAGGGCTGTAATTTGTCATCCACTCCTTCATCTAAGTTTGTGGAAACACACAGCAGTCACCCTGTTCCTCCTGGGATGATATATCTTTTGTTGGCTTTTGTCCCCCAGATCCTGCAGAAATTCTGTCATTCTCAGAAGGAGTTTCAGAGCGTAGAGAAAGGATACACAGAACAAAAGGAACAAAAGGGTCAGGTTTACCTTCCATCAGCAATCCTTCATAGTCATGGGAGGGTAGAAACACCCACCATGTTTCAGAAGTCTCCAGAGGAGGGCAGAGGTCTTTTCTTAAGATGGAAAAGCTAATCTGCTGCTGCTTCTTGTCTACCTCCCTTCTTTCTGCCATACCTGTTTCCCCATCAGTTCCAGAGTCACAGTCATACCCTGGAGCCCCACGGTGTGCAGTGAAAGTGTAATATTCGTATCCATCACCAGATAACACAGGATCACAAAAAAACATTTTAACGAGGAAATGTCAAAGGAAAAATCTGCTTCAGTCCTCCCCTATACTTTTCCCCCAGTAACAAAAGAAAAGAAAAACAACCTCTTTGCTTTCCACTCGTGTAGCCCCATTAGACAGGGTGCTTTCTACTCCTATATGACCCTAGCTGCCAGGTAACACATTAAGCTCTTGCCCTGTTTCACTAATCCTTCTAGACATAACTTGGTTTCCCAGTCTTTCTGAAAAACGTGAACACGTATGACTCAATGGCACAGTTCCAGTGCAACTTCCTACACTCCACATATACTTGTCCTAAATTTTGAAGATCCATAGAAACCCCAGCAGCAAGCAGAAATCAATTGTCAGAAGCTAATTACACAATTTTCCCCAAATCTCCTAAGTTTCTGTCAGTTACAATTGGGCCATTACAGGTATATATTTTCCAAGATTACAAAAGTAAATATGTGCACTGAATTGCAACATGATTTTGCTAGCACAAGCTACAATCCCAGTATTCCTGGATGAATTTGGCATTTTTCTTCTGCTCTCCATTTTTTTCTCCAAATCCACATTTGTGTTCTGATTTCCTGACCTCTGCCATTAGTCAGTACGTGTCTATCCCAACAACAATGCCAGTTGTATATTTTCCTCCGTACTGCAGCCCAAACTGCCTGCCAGAAAATAACGTTATCCCTTTCAAAGACAAATAATGTCTGCAAAATAACTTCAGGAATTAGGGTTTCCTCTCCTCCCCCCCAATTTCTTATGTTGATAATACTGAATAGGTAAGGTACTTGGGGCATAGAGACCACTGCCAATGGTCTTCCCCTGATTATTATTTAGATATTGCTATTACTATTGTTGTTGTTGTTATTACTATTATTTTTAAACATAGGTTATGAAA
The DNA here is from genome assembly GCA_033628505.1 of Tringa tobata. Taxonomy (NCBI): domain Eukaryota; kingdom Metazoa; phylum Chordata; class Aves; order Charadriiformes; family Scolopacidae; genus Tringa; species Tringa tobata. The sequence continues at coordinate 13,107 of JAHREE010142773.1, read as the reverse complement.
GTGCCCCAAGACCCAGTTGTGGAGCAGGACTCTGCTAGAAAGAAGCAATATCTAAATACAGACTAAAGTGATGCCCCTTTCACAAAGACTTTACAATCTACAAAATAAGACTGTCAAGAACAGCTACAATTCCCCAGATGTCTGTGGAACAGGACTGACAACTAAATGTGTTAAAAAATCACAAGTCATTCCCTACAAAACGGTGCAGCTGGCTTAAACAAAATGAGATTTTAAAAATTATAAAGAAAGAGTTCTGCTTGCCTTCAGAGCATTTACAGTGCATTACTGTTACATTTTTCAACATTTCCTTCACACTCTTTTGGGCTAGAATCAGCCTAATGTGTGCAGGCAACTAAAACAGCTGAGGCTAAGACACAGCCTGCTGATACTCCTGAATCTTGTTGTTGTCCCAAAGTGGGGTCATTTACCCAGTGTGCAGACACCAGTATATACACAGAGCAGAGGTATTGTCTATTTATTTCATTTATGCAGCAAAAGGGTGCTCGGCGGTAATCCACAAAGTTAGCACCCCGGCCTAAAAACTCTTAGGAATATTTATATGGTTCAAAGCACAGGAATACACAACCTTACTTATAATTTTTGGTTAGTACCTTTTCTTAACAATTTCTATTGGTTACTACAGTCTCTCACTGTCTTTTAAAGTTACAAGGTCCTTTAACTGATGTGTGCATGCTCCAGTACCGTGGGGCGAGGGGTAGTCCAGTTCAGTCTCCAATTGAGTTGGTGGTCAAGGTCTCCCACCATCACCGTTACCTTTCCCCCAGTTACTGCAAATTTTTGTTGACTTCATGCCTTATACAGTAATTGTCTGGTTTTCAGCCAGTTTTGGTGCCTTCTGTTGTGGGATGTTCCTTATTATCAGCCTTCTGTTCTTCTTCAAGGGTATATACATCAGCAGGGCATTTATTGTTTATACCAATTGTCTGGTTTCACAGGGCTTCGTGACCTTTTTACAGCTCTTTATTCTTACCTAGTGAGAGATTCTACCTTCTAAAATAGATTTTACCCTTTTAAAAGTATATTCTTCGTTTTTGAAGTACATCATTATGATAAAGCTCCTGATGACAAATTGGCAATGCAATGATTGTTTAGCTCTGGCTAGAAAGGATGTCAAGGGCAACGAGCATTGTCAAGTTCTTGAAATAAACCAAAAGGCCAGGTCATGTGGCTGTAACTCATTTTGGAGAGCTGCTTAGCCAATAATTCTGAATGCCTTTCTCCACTTCACCCTCCAGATCTTTGGGTACTTACGTTAACCTATTTCCTCGAACTTGCTCAACGTTCTCCAAATTAGTGTTCACCCACTCATTCATTTCAATGTGTTACCAAGAGACTTGAGCTTTAAAATAATTTTGTCATTTGCTATCATTATCTTCTATCAAGGAAGTGTTCTGCTTCATTATGTCTTCATTAAAATAAGTCTCCAAATGGTGTGTGGGTGAACAAAGCCCCCCAATTCCATTTATGCCTTTTGTGAAGAACGGTAAGGAGCAACTTACTGTAAGAATCAATAATTTTATAATTGCATATGTATTAGAGTAGCTACATGTATGATATATCACATAATGAGTCATTCTGCAGAATTACTGGAGCAGCAGCAGAACTTTGCCCTTTGTTCACTGTCACCATATATTAATGCATATGCACTTTGCACACTATGGAGACAAAACAATGTTACTCCAACATGGCAAGGCAATATCATCATCTTTGTTTGAGGAACAATTTATTATTCCACTAATAAAATGGTATTTTTTTAACATACTTTTACCTCTCAGTTTTTCAAGGTGGTAAGAGCTGATTGCCAGTACGGTGAGGATACAGCCTTCTCACATGGTCCTGGAGGTGAGGTGCTGGTGCTACTGTGAAGTAACTCTTGCTCTGAGGTGGAGGTGCCTTGTAGGTGTTGGTGTGCCAAAGAGCAATATTAAATATATTTTTTTCTTTTGCAACAGCCAGTAACAAGTCACATCTGTAAACAATAATGCCTGATCCACAAAATCTTGGAAACATGTATCAGGTCCAGTTCAAATTTCGGTTAGACATTTGCCTTAAGCAGCGTACATTTCTGAGTCAGCAGGTGGCAAGCTATTGCAAAAATCAAAAGATCAGCCTCCACTCCAGACTGCAGATGTACTTGTCTTCTCCATCTGATCCTATCTTGATCACATTTGGACCTATCCATCAGTTTAGGGTAGCCCCTTTATGAATTTTTATAAACATTTCTAAATTGGTTACTTGAATACAAGTTTGCCCATGAAGAGATCGTTCTTCTGCCCTTCCACAGAAACCCCATCTGTGCCACTCTAGTATTATCTGCCAGACATTTCTAAATGTTTTGCAGAAACTCAGAAATTTTTAATCATCATGCAAAATTAATTAATTTATTTCCTTTTTACTACCAGAACTCCTCCCATGAAGCTAAAGAAGGGTGCTGTGAGAAATATGTGTTGTTCATACTCGTCCCTAACATTTTGTGTAACTAGGAAAGAAAACTGTTTGCAGTTTGGTCTACCTCTTTTCATGGACACCTAATCATCTGAATAATTTAGAAAATGGAAGAACCGTTTTTGAAAACTTTACCACAATATGCACATGGATTTACACAGCTGCTGGCCCACGATCACTTCACAGATATGTCATCATACTTTCCAGGCAAATGAGAACTGCTGGAGTTTGTAAAACATATCTGCCCTTGATGACTTTCAGAGCATGGTTTTCCTTCAACCCTCTGTAAACAGTATATAGTTGTCCTGGATTGAGATAAAGCAGATGTTCAGTAATTTTGCTTTTTAGCTAGGCCTCTTCTAACTAACTAAATGCTGAAATTAACAGCAGATTGTTCAGAAACTGTTCACTCTCAGAGTGATTAGTCTTGATTACACCAAGAAACGTTATGCAGAGAGGGTCTTCCTTATTGCTATACCAACCAATGTCAGCTAACTTCATTATTTGCCCATTTGAAGTTTTGGAAGCAGAAAAGAGTAGAGGGGTCACACGTGCAGGGAGGAGGGGACAGGACAGGTGACCCAAAACTGACCGACAGGGTATTCCATCCCATCTGCACCACACTCAGTATAAAAACTGAGGGATCAAAGGGTCAATTCTCTTTCTTCAATGGCCAATGTCTGAGGAGGACCCTATCTGTTCGTCGGCCTCTGACATTGATGTGAGCATTCCTGACTCCAGATTCAGAATCCAGATCCTGTCCGTCACCGAGTCCAGTCTGGGACTTTTCCCTGTGCCTGCTGGTGATGTGATCGTCATCCTGGGAGCTGATATGGTTTTGTATATACGGTATACTTTTTTTTCCTTTTTTGAAAATTATTTTCTTATTGTTATTATTTATACTATATATATTTATTATTTCATTATTTATTAATATTTTCATTAAGTAGTTTAGTTCTTTTTATAAACTCATAAATCTCTTTATGACTTCTTCTCCTCTCTTTGAAGAGGGCGGAGGGAGAGGCCATCTGTCATTCTGATTGGCCAATCCAGCCAAAACCACGACAATATTTATCATTTAAAAGTTGATATGTGAAACACATTTTTATGCCATCTTTCCACTCTACTTGACTACCTTCTTACAACATGAAAGGTCTGTAGCCAGGAAAACGTACAAGCATTGTATGAAGCATTTACACTTAAAGCAAGAAAGAAAAAATTCAAAATATTTCTCACTGATAGAAATTCCTTTAATTATCACATGGGCACAGTCTCTGCCAGCTTCCATCAAAATCCGTGAGAATTTTCACAGTATTTGTAGTGGGAACAGGAACATGAACTTAGAAGAAAATAGAAGTGATCTAGAACATAGTGTTCCAGACCCAAGTTTTTTAAAGTGTAACAGGTGCACCATTATCAAGGAATTCTAATATGTTTTCATTATGACACTTTTATGTTAGTTGGACACAGGTGAGTTGTTCTGATCTCACAGAGAAAAATGGCTGATAAAACTCTAATGTTCAGTTGAGATAGAACAAAACCGGGTTTTGGTAGAAAATAAGATATTCAGAATTAGAGGTCTATACTAGCAAATAAAAATCCTATCTTCAGCTGTCATCTTCCTTCCAGCTGTGATTCCAGTGGCTCCAAAAAAGGTTAAAAAATCCCACTGATAAGGAAAAGAAGAAGGAAGGAAGGAAGGAAGGAAGGAAGGAAGGAAGGAAGGAAGGAAGGAAGGAAGGAAGGAAGGAAGGAAGGAAGG
>JAHREE010142733.1:0-14746 GCA_033628505.1 Tringa tobata | reverse complement strand
GGCCGCGGCAGGGGGCACAAATGCAGGGAGGTGGCGTGCCGTGTCTGTGGAAGTCCTTTAATCCAAACCACGACAAGAGCAAAGGAACAAAACAAAAGCCTCTCAAAAATAGCATGAGATAAGGATCTGGAGAATTTGCTTTTTATTTCTCTCAAGAGTCCCTGGAGACTTCTTCTTTTAAGGGAAGAAATGCAGCTTTCAAGGTCGAGCCTCTCCCCCCCCACCACCACCTTTTTTTTTTTTCTTCAGACTTCAAAGGCAGTCAGCTGAGAGCTTCTTAGGAATGTTACATCTGTTCAGAGTAAACGTGGTGGATCGGAGGGAAAGGCACTTCTTCCTCTTCCAAAGTGCCTGAAATTTGTACACAAATGTTCTCCAGAGCGCGGTGAACGAGAGCTGGCCTCGGTGGGGACGCAGGGCATGCGGCAGCCAAGGGTGGAAACCCAGCAAGTGGGAGTAGCTATCTGTGGGGACCTTTAATTTAAGCACAAGTCTTATTTTCCTGATGCTTTAATGGAAAAAAAAAAAAACATTTTAATGTCTGTGCCTCTAAAAAAAAACCACAACCGATTGGGAAACTGAACCAGAGCAAACGGGCTGAGAGGTGACCTCCTCATCCCCTCCTGCTCCTCCTCAAACTCTTGGCTCGTGCTGGGCTTTGTACCTGCTCACACATGGTCTTGTCTTCTTCTTAAACAGCTTGTCCTTTTGCTTTCAGTCTTAATCTACGTGTAGCAAATGGTGAAATGGAAGAGTTTGGCTTTCTGACTCTCAACTACTATTCCTTCGCCGCCTGATCCAAAGCTTGTGGGCAGTGGAGGGGCTTTGGATCAGGCACTTGATGTCCACTGGAAGTTTTGGTGGGGGGTACAGCAGGTGGGCTCAGGAACTGGACCTAGTTTAACCTGGGTGGGCTCAGGAACTGGACCTCTGCTTACAATGGGTGGGGATTTATTGCTGGTTTTGATGAAAGCTGATGCGTGGCATCACTGAGAGCGCTTGGAAAACCTCTCCAGGGTAGGACTTAGGGACAGGAACAGGGGTCTCAGGTGGCCTTGTGTGTAACTGCCTCCTCACATCTCCAAAGTGCAACTGAGCTGCAAATGGTTTTCACACCAATTATTTCCCTCTCTTGCCTTTGAGCCGGGAAGGGGGGGTGTGTGTGGTGGTTTATCCCATCTCCCTGGTGCAGCCGAAGCTCGGGGCTGCCAGGCTGGTGCCGAAGCTGTTGTCTCCTCTGTGCCCTTCCCGTGAGGAGGCCGAGGAGTGTGAGATGTGTGATGCAGCGTGTGGCTTTGTCACACACGTACCCGGGCTGAGAGCGATAGAAATCTCAGCGCTGGCTCACTTCGGGCTGGGTAAGTATGTCTCGTTTGTTGCTTTGGTAGGTTGTTTTTTTTTTTTTTCAAGCTAGGCTTCTTAAATGAAGAAGAGCAACGTTTAAGCTTCGGAGTAAATAAGCAGAGAGCCCTGGCTTCATCTTGACTAATCTGTTTAACCTTCATCAGCCCAAATATTTACCCTAGGCATTGAATATCCAGGCAGCATAATTCTGATGCTAAAATTCGTGCGCTGAGAATGCTGTAGATTGACTAATCCTGCAGAATTCCAGAAATCCCTGTCTGTATAAATAAACTTCCTATACGAAGGATTATAACGACATAACTGCTGTGAATTCAGATCGGCAAAGCAGAAGCGTAGCAGTTGGCCCTCTTCTTACTTATGTATTTTTATAAGGATATTCATCTTAAGTCTAAATAGATGTGTAAAGAAAACTGCAAATACTGAAGCACGACGCTGTCGTGTACCGCAGGGAGAAAGTTTACCCTTCTGCCTTTTTGGAGCAACTTTTCTTTTATGCAGTTTTTGAATTGCCCTCAGCTCGGTTTAGCAAGGCTGTTGAAATTGTTATTCTCTTTATTCTGTTATTCTTCGCATCGCTGGCAAATCTGGTTTTGTAGGTCTTTGCCCAGTTGCAGGAAGGGGCCAACGTGAAGAGTTGGTGAAATTGCTCTGTGTTGCAGATAGATAGAAAATTTGTAGTTTGGTTGTTGGAGATAACACCCATTCCCCCAGCTACGGAGCGGAGCCTACAGCATCCACATCCTACCGGCAACAAAGTTGGCCCCTGGAGAAGTCTGGTCATGTCCATTGCAGGGAACACTTACAGAATCACAGCATCTTCATGGTTGGAAAGGACCTCTGAGATTATGGAGTCCAACCATACAGCTTACAAGCTCCCAGCCTGTAAACCTGTTGGTATAGGTATGGTGTAAGCAACCTCCTGAGGGCTTTGGCTTCTGTCCCATTACTGTATTAATTATCCTGTCTCTGACTTATCTGGGTTCCTTATCTCGGAGAAGATCTGTTAATATCCCTTGATGTTGTTCTATCTCTTACTGGAGCCTGTTCCAGAGAGATGTGAAGGCTGTGAACAGCCAGGGGAGAGGGGTTAGTTTGGCTGTTGTAAAGGGAATAACTGGGAAAAAAAAAAAAAAAAGAGACGAAGTTAGAGGAGTAAAATTGAAACTGTTTGAGGAGGACTTCCCAACAGCATCGTTCATTAGGTTCGTGGGAAGCAAATGTGTGCTCTGCCATCCCAGAATTTTGAGAGTAGACGGCAAAAATGAGATAGCAGGGAGGGCAACGGGATGGAGTTGTTCCCTGTCGGCAGGGAATGGCCCCCCCTGATCTTACTGATTGCTTTTTTGGGTGCAAGGTTCTGCCTCACAGTAGAAAATCAGAAGGAAGAAATTGCCCGGTTGCTGCGTTGCCAGGAAAACATCTAGCCTGTGCTGTTTGGGACCACTTGGTCCTAAGAGATAATTCTCCCTTCTTGAAAGGGGCCGGTAAGGGAAGAATTTCACCTCCCTACTTGCCAACATGCTCCGGAGGGAAATTCCTTCTCTGTCCCACGCTGTGTTAGTCAGTCCTTTTAATGCTCTGTCTGAGGAGGAATCGCTGCAGCCGGGCAGCTAATCTCATTTCTGCCCTCAGATAAGATTGTTATCGGAGTAATTGTCTGTTTGCTTCCCCTCCTGAGTCTAATCAGAGTGGATTGTGCCAGTACCTCCTGGGGCAGAGGAACTCGGATGCTGATTGCCCTCCAAAGAAAGAGAATGTATAACGTATATTTAACGTAAACTTCAGTTTTGTGAGATGTTCACAGGAAAAAAACGGGCTGGAAATAACTTGCTCGGGCACGTATGGCGCGTTTCACGGTAATATATTAGTTCTGGTTTAAAACCTTGAGTTGAGGCAGGCAAGTTTGGGTAGTGCATGGCTGCGGTGAGGCTTTCAGAAGGCAGTTGCTGTGCACTGGTGGAACTGGTACTTTCCCAAGCCCGGGGATAGAGCGAGTTCATGTATGCAGAGAATGCACCCTCTTAGATGTTGGTGTCTCAGCCAGCAAATCATTCTGAACAATTAGTGCGCTTTTCCCCTTATTTCAAAGCAAATTGCAGGGTGGGAGGCTTGCTGATGGGGGGGATAAAGGAGGCTCAGAGATATTAATTTTTCATATATCCTTCAGGTTGGGACTAGAACTTGTCTCTTGATGTGTTTACCAGAGGAAGGGTGCTGTTTGCTCTGTTCCTAGCGGTGAGTAGACCATAGGTAATCACAGAATGGTTTGAGTTGGAAGGGACCTTAAAGACCATCCACTTCCAACCCCCTGCCCTGGGCAGGGACACCTCCCACCAGACCAGGTTGCTCCAAGCCCCATCCAGCCTGGCCTTGAACCCCTCCAGGGATGGGGCAGCCACAGCTTCTCTGGGCAACCTGAGCCAGCGTCTCACCACCCTCAGAGCAAAGAATTTCTTCCTAATATCTCATCTAAATCTCCCCTCTTTCAGTTTAAAACCATTACCCCTCATCCTATCACCACACTGTCCCATGCCAACGCCTTCTGTGCGTGCTGCACTTCAGAGATTGCCAGTCAGGGGTAGGTGGCCTTTGACAAACGTTCCAGGTGCCAACACATTGAGAAACAAACATCCCTCCTGAAATCTCAGCAATTTGACTCATTTTTACAAGCAGCAGATAGAGCTCTGCTACCAGGGAGCCACGTCTGTGAACTCCTACAAGACATGACCTTCTTGGAGACAAAGCCAGGTCAGCTGGATATGGCACATCTAAAGGTCACCTTAACCTCTTTGGACAGTCCTAAGAAATAAAGTGCCCCATGTCTGCCTTCTGCCATGACAAATAATTCCCCTGAGAAAGCCATGTGTCACTCCAGTGAGAAGAAGAAATGCCGTGTGCCCCCCCTGCTCATCATAGGGATGAGGAAGCTGAGACATGGAGGAACCACGGGCTGTGGCCAGAGCAGAAGTTGCATAGATAAGGAGGTCTGTGCCAGAGCCAGCATTGCTAGCGGTGGCTCCCGATTCCCTGGTCTGGGCTACCATCTCCCAGCTTCAACAGCCAGCCCAGTATGAAAAGCCAGACGTGATCCTGCCCTCAGTGGTGTTGCTGCTGTAGAGATTTGATCTGCCTTGAGCAGACCTGTGTCCCTGGAGAGCTTAATGAAGCTCTAAAGCTTTCCAGCGTGATACCTGAAGCAAGCTTAAAAGGCAAGAGAGTTAAGGGCAATAGCACACCGCTGAGAGAGTGCCCGTGGCTGCTGAACTTGCGTGGCTCCTACGTGAGAACCGCTGAGACTGTCAGATTCCATCAGCCTTAAAAGGTGTTGAATGAAGCAGGTTCTTTCAGGCACATGGAAGAGTCATTTTGGGGACCTTGAAATTGGTGCAGCTGCAGCTGCTTCTGGCCTAATGTGCGCTTGGTGTGCTTAAGGTGGATATTCTGCCAAACTTTTATTGCATGTTTTGCTGCTTCCTGCTCGGTTAGACTTCAAATCACTAATTGTAGTGGTAGCTTCATGGCTGCGGTGTGCCTTTCAGTGGAACCAAAACCGCTTTGTTTGCTGGATGACTTAACTGATGTTGCCCTCGTCTTTGCAAGGAGAGACACAAAACTAGAGAAAGAGGGGAAGAGAAATATAAAGAGGTGTAAAAGCCATTTGTGCCCTTGACTATACTGCACTGACGAGATGCCAAAGATAGTATTTAGAAAAGTGTTTCTGGAACTGGAATTAAAACAACTCCATCGGTATGGCTAGTAAACAGAACCTCGACTAGGTGGGATGCAGCATCCACAAGTGCTGCTGGAACTTGAGCTGGCACCTCCACACAGTGCTGCAGTATCAGGAGAGATGGGGAGGGCCTCTTTATCAGGGAGGGGAGCCATAGGATGAGGGGGAGCGGTTTTAAACTGAAAGAGGGGAGATTTAGACGAGATATTAGAAAGAAATTCTTTGCTGTGAGGGTGGTGAGAGCCTGGCCCAGGTTGCCCAGAGAAGCTGTGGCTGCCCCATCCCTGGAGGGGTTCAAGGCCAGGCTGGATGGGGCTTGGAGCAACCTGGTGTGGTGGGAGGTGTCCCTGCCCAGGGCAGGGGGTTGGAAGTGGATGATCTTTAAGGTCCCTTCCAACCTGAACCATCCTATACCCAGGTGTAGCTGTGGTGGTGTTTGATGCACATGCTGCAGATGTGAGTGTCCAGCAGCAGAGCTTATGGTACCAAAGCCCCTTTTGTATGGTTTGTGACCTCATGCACAGAAATTTTATTGTTTTTCTTTTTTTTACCCCTTCTTCATTGGGTGTGTGGCTTCATGTGGTACTTGTTGTGATTATGGTTCGGTTTTTCCCTTAAAGTGTATTTTTGGCAGCGTTTGGCCCTTTAATGGGCTCTCACACTATTGGGCACCACAGCAATACACATATTAAATATTATCTGGATTATGGTATGGTGTTCGCTTTCTTTGTGGGCAATTCATATTTCAAAACGTTGTCTCCAGCTGTTCCTTTTCTGTCGTGGCACCAAGGACAGTGTTGTAAATTTACTTTGTGACTGCTGGCGTGGGGCTTTGGAGCCATCCCTGATGGGGCGCATCGCTCCCCACGTTGCGGTGTCAACGGTGAGGTGGTACGATAAGGAGCTGCTGGCTGATTTACAAAAAGCAAATGTGCTTTGGGAGGCTGGGAGTGGATTTTTCTGGAAAGGTTAATGAGCTGTAGTCCCTGCCTGCTCCCGTGATAAAACCGTGAACGGGTTCTCTTACCTCCTTCAGCTTATGGCTGGGTCTGCCTTGTTCAATGCTGCTCCTCAGTCTGTGACCCAGGGTGCTGCTGATTCGGTGCACAATAACTGTTTTGAAATCATAACTTAACTATCTGTCCAGTAGTCCCTTCATGCCGTGCCTTGGACTGACCCACCAGTTTGCAGAATGGTGAGTCACAGTTAGTCTTCAGCAAAATTACCGGGTAGGTCTTGGAATCTTTAAAGAAAGCTGTCATAGAATCATGGAATGGTTAGAATTGGAAGGGACCTTAAAAATCATCGAGTTCCAACCCCCCTGCCCTGGGCAGGGACATCTCCCACCAGACCAGGTTGCTCAAAGCCCCGTCCAACCTGTCCTGGTCTAATCTGAGTGTTCTCAGGGAAGAGGGGGTCTACCTTGAAAATTTATGGAAGTACCCCATTAAACCAAACACTAGTGAAGTAAGTGTAGCATGGGTATATCTCAAGTTACTAGTGTTGCTTCTGCAAGCTACCATAAAAACCTTTTCTAGACTCAGCATGCGAGCAGAAGGGATGCCACCAAGCTGTCAGGCCCAGGCTGTCAGCCTGGTCTCACCACACTCAGGAGTAGGTGACATGACAGAGGCGTTCTGGTGTTGGAGTTGATCTAAGGACAGGTCTCTCCCTTGCCACCTGCAATGACTTCTTCAAGTAGCGGCTGGAGATGTTGGGATAGTTGAGTGTTCTCCATAAAGTAGTTCTACTCAGCCATAAGAATGGCCATGCGTAGTGTGAACAGAGGTAACCTCCCACTAGGTTTGCTAAATAATAGTTTTGAGAGAGTCTATATAGTCTCTCCTAGGCAACCTCCTAGGCGTGCTGCAAGGAGATTTGCCTCATTTTTATAGGTCTACAATTGTCTGTGACAACAATCTTTATTTGGTTGGATTAATCACAGAATCATAGAAATGTCGAGGTTGGAAGGGAACTTTGAGATCATCTAGTCCAGCCATCAACCTAACTCTGATAAAAACCATCAGTAAACCGTGTCTCTAAGCACTATGTCAACCCAGCTTTTAAATCCCTCCGGGGATGGGGCCTCAACCCCTTCCCTGGGCAGCCCATTCCAAGGCTTAAGAACCCTTTCTGTGTAAACATTTTTCCTGATATCCAGCCTGAACCTCCCCTGGAGCAGCTTGAGGCCATTTCCTCTTGTCCCATCACCTGTTCCTTGGGAGAAGAGACCGACCCCCATCTCTCTACACCCTTCTTTCAGGGAGTTGTAGAGAGCGAGAAGGTCTCCCCTCAGCAGGTGGGAGCACGGTGGCTACCATTATAATTAGCACTGGGGTCTCCATAGGTTAAAAACACAAATCTAAATGCTTCAAGTTAAGCTCTGGCTGGGGCTGGGACAGTCCCCGGAGGTGGTCCCAAGTTGCTGAAGGTGTTCTCCTGCCGTTGGGGGTGTTACAGGAGATGGGGGTCAGTAGACCTTTCCTCTGCTTTTGTTGTGGTCTGTTGAGGTTTGTACCTGAACAAGGACTTTGGTCGCCCCATTCAACGATGAAAATGGAAAGCTAGTTTCCTCACGGGCTTTTTGCTTTGTATTTGCTGCTGCTTCCCATCATTAACGGCAGTAAAGTGGCATGGGGTGAAAATCAGCACTAATTTGGGAGCTTGATTGCCTGTGTAATAAGCTTCTCTGTTATCCTTTGGCAGGAGCAACAGCTAATATAAATTTTTTGCTGTCACTTCTGCATGGGCCGCGTACCAGCGTGGAAGTTAATCCCTCCAAATTATGTTCCATTATAAATCTCTCTTCACAGCTGAAGTGGGTGCAATTAAGCAGAGAGGTCCAGAACTGTTAAAAAAAAAAAAAAGAATAAAATAAATAAAATGCTCTGAAGGACAAAAGCAGCCTGGCCATGCATCACAAAGGGGTGTCGCATCTTGCCAGTCACCTCCAGAAAACGGGAGCTTCCTTGGCCACGGTGTTCTCAGGGCTTGTTTGGCAAGGACAATATGTTCGGAGTTGCTCGAGCTGAAATTCCACCTCTTTGTAAGTACAAGGTGTAGGATCTTAGGAGTAATTTGAATCTATTTGTGTCAGTTCTCCCTCGTTTCTTTTCTTCCAATTACTCACGGAATATTTAATGCCGTTATTCCTGCCTGAGCCCTGGGAAATCAGAAAAGATCATCAAGACCCTGGTAACAGGCTGACAAAACCCCCAGCATATTTAATTAGAGATTATTCTTTTGATGTTTGGATTGATTTTGATGCTTGTTTTTTATCGAGTTACTCTTGGGTAACCTTCTGTATACTGAGCATCTTCCTTGCTTTCATGAACGTCAAAGACCCTCAAGGTTTAAATGTGCTAGTGTGGTTAAATTACTCTCATTTTTTAAGTTTAGTATGAAATTCTTTTTGGCTAGGGAAAATGGAAATACTGCCTCAGTGTAACACTGTGATTATTCTGGACAGGGCTGTACAATGACTGACTTCCTACACCCAATTTAGTAACCCAGCTTAAATCTGGCACCTGCTGAAAGTTCATTCTTGCCCCTTTCTAGAAGGGAATGGTCCCAAGTGACTTAATCCCTGGAGGTGGGGTTTCTTTGATGCAGGGGTTTTTTTTTGTGGCTGTGGGTCTTTTTTTTTTTTTTTTTTTTTTCTTTTCTGGAATTAACCTTTACTATATGAAACTAAGGTGTATTTCTGTTCTTATGGAACACGAGCTCTCTTTTCATCCCTGCCCCTTGCCCTTTTCTTTGGGATGCTGAGTAAACGCTATCCGGTCTACGTTGAGAATTGGGGTGGGCTGTGCAGTGAAGTGAAAACCCCGTTCCAACCCAATGACCAGTAGGAAGATTCTCCCATTAAAAGTCCCATTAAGGATATGATGTGTGTGGTTGCATATACTGAGTTTTATCTACCTCTTTCTGAGCATAAAGCTTTGAAATCCACACTGAAGTCCTCATTCAACTAAACTTTACTCGGATCAGACTTTTCTGACCAATGGTGGGGATAAGATTTTTGCTTTACTTTCTGTTCGCTGCCTGCAAACGTTCTGAAGGACTTTACTTTTAGAAATATTTAGTATTCTGTTTGAATTTGATAGAATTAATTTAAGAAAATCTGCAGGAATTTCCCATTAAATGTCTCTTTGCTTACCTGGCAGTCAAACATGAGCTACAATCACAAGGACGGGGATGTGGTGAACATGAGAAGCTATGTCCAGTTTTTATCATAAAAAAACCCCCAATGCTCAACATAGCAATATGGTTTACTGTAGAAGGCCACTTTATTTTGTTCAGATCTGGCCTGTTTAGCAAAGAGGGAAAATAAATTTATAAATGAGAGCTGCCCGCACGCGAATTACTACTATTCTGCCCATCAGTCGTTTGTCACCTTGTTTAATTCAACTGTCCTCAAGGTAAATGGTTACCTGGGGTGCTCTTGGCTCTATTCCATCCTCTTCCATGATGAGAGGGTACGTGTGTTCTCCTCGAACTTGCATAACCTTCAGTGGGCTTGGGTCTCCTTCAAGGTGCTGTGTTCCCCAAACTGTGCAAGCAACCATCACTGAATTGCTGATAGACCCAACGTATCTCATGCTTCTGGAGTGCTCGGTGGCTGCCGACTCCAAAGCAGCCTCTTAGAATCCTCCTCCTGCAGTGTCTTGCCAAGTACCAGGGGGAGCTTAGAGCACTTGATTGCAGGCTCCATGTGGTGGTGTTCTCCAGTTTTCCTGTGTGTTTTCTCAAAGTGTGTTCTCCAAGCGTGCCAGAATGTCTAAGGAAGGGGTCAAAAAGCTTTATGTGTTTGAGTAGAACAGGCTGAGGTCACCACCCATCCCTGGCTATTGTCAGTAAGGAGTTACTGCATCATTCGTCAGCCATACGTGAGAAAAGCTCAAGGAAATCAAGTGAGGTTTTTCTAGATGATAGAATCTCCAGCTGTGGCACTGAACCATGGAGTACAACGCAGACGAACAATGCGCTGACGTCAGGCTGTCTTGATGTGACCCAGAGAGAGGGTTGGGGTTTTTTTTTTGTGTCTGTGAATACAAATACTGGAATAAATCACTAACTGGGGTTTAACAACCCATGGTGGTTTTGGCCTGGTTTCTGAACTTGGAGATAGAATACAGCGCAGCATCTCATTTCCACATGTGTGACCAACCAGCAACAAGGTCCTACACGCGCTGGAGTCTACTGAGATAGAAACCTTGAGAAGGTCCAAAGCAACGAATGAACAACGTACGGTTGATGATGGCCTGATGGTGGAATATGGGCCCCGTTAACCACAGGAATGGTTTTCATCCTCCTGTTCTACCAGAGCAACTTCAGGCTGCTGTTTGGGGTGGCAGAGAGAAGTCAGCTGCTTTGCACGCCAGGCGGCTGGAGCGGTGAATACCTATCGTAGACAGAATCCGTCGTCTCTCCGCCAGGGATGTGACTGGGAAGTAGCTGACTTGTGAAAACAAGCTTTCTGCAGATACTTTTTCCCACCCAACAACAAAGGTCTTGTTTTGGGAATGCTTTTTGGCTGCGGTCCTCGTGACCCTCCTGGGAAACGCACTGTGCATTTGACTTGCGCTCACCAAAGGAAAAAAAGCGAAAGTAACACAGCTGTAGTGATTTACTACAAAGTTTTGAGGCTAATTGCCTCATATGTTTAATTAATAACTGACACATTCTGTCCCTCAAAGAGCTTGGAGATCTTCCATCTGGACCCCTAGTGATTACAGCCTGGAAGCCATCCCTGTAATTAAGGAGCAGGCTCTAGGAGGCCTGTTCCCATTATGGGCAATTACTGTGCTTGCTACTTTTCCCCCCTCCTTTCTTACGAAAGGACGGAGGAAAATAAGGCTCAAAGACTAATCTGACAAAAAAAAAAAAAAAGCCCTGACTAAAGAGGTGCTTTTGTGCTACCCCGTGGTAGAATGATGGGGTTAGGGGTTGGTGCCAGGGCTCTTTTCTTTCGGCAGGCTGTCAGGAGGCAGGTTCTCCCCGCAGCAAAACGTGCCTTACACCAGATTGAAGTATTTTTTGGTCAGTAGTAATCGCCAGCCCGAGCAGTGGATTTTTTGCAAAGAAGTGGGCAACTGGGTGTTTCTGCTGTTGGTTCTCTGTCTCTTCCCTCCCGGCTTCAGACTGGGGCTGGGTTTGACAGCTGCTCATCCGCGGAGGCTCCGGCTGGCTCCCAAGCCCTCGGTGCAGAGGATGCTGTGTCTTTAAGCCTTCCATACAGTGCTGAAATGTTATGACAGAGCATCTCACAGGGGGATGCGGTTTCCATGGCAACCCCACACTGTAAGATAAGCAAACTGGCTTTTTTTTTTTATTATTTTTCTTTTTTTTTTTTTCAATTTTTTTTTCCCTGAGAGGTTCAAGAGCAAGGAAGGAATGAGGCGATCTGTCAGCGGGTGAGACTTGAAAAGAGGAAACCATGTCCATTAATCCTGCAGCCCTGGCTGCTTTGTGTTTTAATTAGCGAACGTTATTACGGCAGAGAGCACGGGCGCCTTACCCTGTTGCGGGTTTTTGAGGGCTTTTTTTTGTTTGTTTCTCTTTTTACATCTCCAATTAAAAAAAAAAAGAAAAGGGAGTGGGGGTAGGGAAGAAGCTTTACTAGGGCTTTAAATGAAGGTCTGAAATAAGGAGCCTTAGGATCTCTGTTCCAGAGCTTGAATCCCAAGGCAGGGATGGGAAGTGCAGCTTGCCTGGTGGGAATGAATCTGCCGTTCTCAAATTGAGAGTATTTCTTAAATTTATTTATCATCTCGCCACTCATGTTCAGCAAAAATGGAGATCCCCCATACCCTTATGTCCTGTATATCTACGCGTGGCAATGTGAGGTAAAGCCGGGGAGCTATGACTTGTGTTTGTCCTCCCCAGCCTGCCCAGAGACATTTGTCCAGAGCCCTGGAAGAGGCTGCCCAGGGAGGTGGTGGAGTCTCCTTCTCTGGAGACATTCAAACCCCACCTGGACACATTCCTGTGCGACCTGCTGTGGGTGGACCTGCTCTGGCAGGGGGTTGGAGTGGGTGATCTCCAGAGGCCCCTTCCAACCCCATATCCTTCTGTGATTACACGTTACAGAACTACGCTGCCTTCCTTTGCCGTTGTTTTTGGGGTGGCTGATACTTTTGGGATCAGTAATTATCCTTACGTGAGAAATTCCTCCACTACCCAAATGCCACCACTCCTGAGAATTTCGACTCCACTTTTGACTCTCTCCTTGCTAAGGGAGTCAAAAGTGTAATGAGAAGGAAGGGGGAATCCTCCAGCCTGTAGGGAGAACCGAGCTCCCACCCGAGCTGAGGTGGCATCTTAGCAATCGGAGAATCTCTTGCTAGCAGCTAGTGCACCAGCTGGGTAGGAAACTGTGCTGGCCTTGTAAATGTGCCGTGCGTGGGAGTTTATTATGGAAAATATTTTGACAACCTTTATTATTTTCAAACACTTCTATGTGTCACCAGAAAATTAGAGTTAAAGTAAATGTTATCCCAACGGCGGTCTTGTCTGCATAGTCTCCGTGTCCATCCTGTGTGGAGTACTGCCTGCTCCTTTGCAGGGAATCTGTAATTCTGTAAATCTTCCTGTGGAATGAGAAGAAAATTAATCCTTTGAGAAAGGAATATACCCACGCCGTTCTTCAGTACTTTTCTATAAGCAGTGGTACCTCAGCCTGTTTTTCAGGGGCTGGTGCTTACTAGGAATTTTTGTAAATGTAGTTCCTCTTATTTTCCTGCCAATATCTTCTTCAGTGCCCTTCCACAATGATTTGTCTCTTGGTTTTAGGTGTTTTTTTGTTTTGTTATGGGGTTTTTTTTGTAGGCTCTCTCTCTCCCCCCCCCCAGTTAGGGTGCAAAATTGAATTGTGCATGGTTTCTTCCACAGTTCATGGGATGCAGAACAAACTTTCTGTTTCTGTACTAGGCATAAGCGATTTTTAAGGGGGGGAAGGAGATATCTGTGTCCATTTCACCCTCTGACCTCTTACTCCTCAAATACTGTATTTGTTTGATCTTATCTCTTTGTTTGCTCATGCCCTGCTCTACCATTAGGTTTTCTGGGATTTCACAATCCATGAGCCCAGCAGATAGCATGGAGTTGCTACTCTTTACTGGGTACATGGTAAAGGTTTGGGGATTTCCTTTTCCCTGCAGGTTTTGCCCCTGTTTCTCTCCTCTTCTGCCCAGGAAGAAGCAGGTGCCAGTATATTGCATAAGCTGGGAGATAAGTTTCGTAGCTAAATACCGATGCTCTGTGAGGAGCATTTTTAATCATCACTCGAGTATCTTATACATGGAAGAGCATCAGTAGAAAGGTTTGAACATCAAGAGCATCAGCTGGAGCAAGGCAGTGCTTGCGCTGACATAGCTTACAGTCAAGAAGTTTGGGGCTTGCACTCTCTTTGTAGAAGTTGTGCTTTCACGTGCCATTACTACCAGTGATTCTGGTATTCTGGAAAAAAAATAAATAAATCTGACCAACCAAAGAGTAAATGATGGAAGACACCACTGGTAACGTGTTCTGTGCGTGGGAGCTGTTCCGTCAGGTTCAGGTTGGACAGCCTCCTTCTTTTTCCACCCTCCTTCGCCCACCCTGGTGTTTGGTTTAGCTATGCAACAGTTGCTGGGATTTGCCAGGGCAGGGATTTATCCCTGGGTGGGAAGAAGAAGCCCAGAGAGCTTCCAAATATCTTCCAGAGACCTATCCAAATAACTCAGGCTCAAACAGCTTCGGAACCACTGCTCTGGGTTTGAGTCCTTTCCTCCTGCCCTGGTTTGGGGTGGAGGGGAGCCAACTCTCTGCTCAGTGAGAGAGGCTCTTGCTTACGCTCATTACCCTGGCAACCAGTTTAGGATTTTCAAAAATTTCAGGGTCAGCTGACCTGGTTGTTTACCCCCATGGGGAGGCGTGGACAGGTCAGGTGACCCAAACTGACCAATAGGGTGTTCCCTCCCATCAGCCATGTTCAGTATAAAAGCTGAGGGACAACAGGGGTCAGGTTGGCTCCTCTTCAATGGCTTTCTTTCTTTGATGAGTGGTGCCTGAGGAAGACCCTTTCAGATCATCTACCTTTGATCTCCATTAGTGAGTTCTGGAATCCAGTTCCCATTTGTTACTGGGACCAGTCTGGACCTTTCCCATTGCCTGCCGGTGACATCTCCCCGGGAGCTTGGTATGGTTTTGTATATATTTATATATATTGTGTCTATTTTATTATTTACCTTTTAATATTAATATTTCATTCAAGTAGTTTAGCTTTTTTCCTAAATTCATAAATCTCTTTATCTCTCTTCTTCCTCTCCTTGGGGCAAGAGGTCAGGGAGAGCATCTGTCACCTTGTCATTGGCCAACCCGGCCCAAACCATGACACCTCCTGAAAATTGTTTTCTCCTGTGGGTACAATCCATGTAGCAGGAGTAGCTCTTAGCAAAGTTTGAAGTCAGGGGCCAAAAGTATCTTACACCTTACCTTGGAATTCAGGGCGAGGGTGGGGTAGTATTTAGCGCCTTGTTGAGTAAGCCATCAGATGCTGTAACTGACAATAAAGCAGGGTTAGAGGCAGCTTAATTTCTTTGGAGACTTCTCTTTATTCCTTCTCATAGAATGGTTTGGGTTGGAAGGGACCTTAAAGATCATCCAGTT
>JAHREE010142663.1:0-13604 GCA_033628505.1 Tringa tobata | reverse complement strand
AAAAAGGCTGACTGCCAACTAAAGTATTGTGTAGTGGTACACAAAGAATATTGTACTTAATAGTAAATGGCTTTGATATCAGGGAATAGTTGCTACTGATGATTTTACATCAGGATGTTAAGACATGTGTTAAATCCCACTGTCTTGATCCCTACCCGGCCCACTGTAGCTTATTATAAATCAGTGACCTGACAGAGAATATGACAAGAGGGTGCTCTGTTGATGGCATCAGCACTTGGCAAGACATTTGCATATCACATCAAGGCAACCCACAGATATACCATCCTAAAGTAACCTTTATGTGGATAATTAGATCTGAAGGTCACTTGTGAAAATGGAAGCTGAAAGAAAAGCATCTGGTAATTTGGAATACGAGATTAAGTATAGATGCAACTCAACAGAAACAGCTAGAAACAGTTCTTTGTAAATGCCTTTATTCTGCTAGCATGAAATAAGAAAACAGAAGGGAATCCAGATCTTTTAGAAGTTTGTAAAGAGGTAATAATAATGGAATATTCTCAAGATATTAGTCCATTGGTAGAATCTAAATAATTTATGTCTAGAAAGTAAAGTGGATATAGGAAATTTCCATTGGTTTTCTGACAATAATAATAATGAACTGAAAAATACCCTTGATGTAACTCAAGTTGTCTGTTACCTGGTCCTGTGTGTGTGCATGAACTCATGTGTGTGTGGTCAAAGTGGATTTCTGCTTTCTTGGAATTTCAGTTGTAAAACAACATTTGCTATCAGTAAGAGAAGGTTCTTCCACCACTGTGAGGGATGATTCTTTGGTTGCATCTATGCTAATAAACAGCACGGAGCAGGGCTTAGTTTCTGTCTCTGAGGACATGTTGTATAGCATCCAGTTAGTTTTTCTTTGATTTGTCACTTGAAGAGGGGTTTGCGGAGAAGTTTTCAAGATCTCAGTTTCATTTCCTATCTGAACCAAATAACTGCAACTGTGCAGTTCTGAAATACTCCAAGCTTTTGTGATTTACTTTGGTTTTTTTGACCTCTCTCATCAAGCATACTCTTCATTCCTGAGTAAGAAATTCTGTACGTGTTTGGTCTATTATCTGTAATTTTAAAATACCTCCAGTTATAAAGCTGAGTTGTGGATACAGTTCCGTGCTTGCATGTAGAGTGGGATGAGTGTGCCTAGTAACAAATTTTAAAATTAGAGAAGTACACTTCCCTCTAATGTGGAATCACAGGCTGAATGAAGACAGGGGAGCTCAGGGAAGCTCTCTGGAGCTAGAAAAGCCATTTCATATGAATGCTCAGAAGGAAGGAGGCAGTCAATGAACAAGTGAAAATACTCATAGATCCATGAGAACATTACAGTGGAAAAAGGTGGCTAGGAGTGCTTCTGCCCTTCTACCTCTGGCTGCTTGTTTCCTCATTTCCACACCATCTTTTGTTTCAACTCAAACATTCAGGTAGTGGCATGGTGACCTGGGCTGGAGAAATACTCTCAAGTCAAAATTACACCTGGGAGGGTGGTGGTGATGTTGAGGAACTATTTTAACCTGAATTCCTTCCAAAGCCAAACTCCCCTAGAAGTTAAGTGAGGAGAGCTGGACTGGCAGGGCCCACTTGTTTTGGTCGTGGCTTTGGCTTAGACTAAATAGTTCCTAGCATCCTTGTACCATATTTGCTGCTGCTGTAATATTGGAATAGTTGACCTGAGACACTGTCCAGTTCAGAGCTCCTAACAATGAGGAGTATCGGTATACCACACAGGAAAATAGCCACACCAAATCAGACAAGTGCTAGTTTTGTTTGGTTTTATTAGTAATAAATCCAGTGAAGGTAGATTATCCCTGTGGGTACACAACTATCTCAAGATGAAATTCCCTTGATATCTGCAAGGTAGGCCATTTTGCTGTACAAGCACTCTTGGAGTTGCACAGCAAGAGTACCCTTTTGCCTTCTGTTGTTGTCATTGGCAAGTGAAACACGATGCAATTATAGAATGAAACTCTTATATCTATATTTATTTTTACTTTACTTTTACTTATAACAATATTTCATAGTATAAGCAATTTGTTAGTATAACTTATAAACGTAATTATGCTTTAGTTTTATTGTAAGGATTTTACAATGAGAAGAGGCTACTGTTTTCATGTGCATGTTGCGGTACAACATGAAGCAGTGAGAATTAGTATCATGCCAGTATTTTACTTTTCATTTGCAGTATGTCTACCTTAACTATTAACTGCTAAATAAGAACCAAGTGATGGCAGTATGTGTAACTCTGATTTGAATTTTTCCTGAAAGGTTTGAGTTTATTTTAAAAAACAGTAATTTCTTTATAGAAGTCTTATTTTATTTTTAGTATATCAGGCTACCTGCAATCTTTTCAAAAGAACAGGGAAGAACATCAGAAAAGGAACCCTTATTTATGTTAATGCTATCATCTTCATCAAGTTTTGTAGCTTATTTTGTGGAGATAAAGTTTATTCTCTATTAGCAGTGCTTTTCAGTTCATTTTTCCTGCCAAAGAGTAATTACAAGAAGATACCTCCCATGAGTTTAGTGGCCATTACTAATGATTCATGAATTACTCTTTTATTGGACACGTACTGTTTCTAATGAATTCTGCATGCAGTGTAACCCTTAATGATACTGTTTTTCTTAGTCTAGTCATTTTTGCCTCCCACATTTTCCCGAGAGATGATACTGAAAAGAGATGAAGGCACCTGAAGTTGTCTGAGTTTGAACTTAACTGCCTAAGTCCAAAGCTGTGGTCTTGAAACCCTTGCTAAACTACCAGACTCTACTTTCTGACTGGAAAGTACTGCTTCAGTTTTCAGCCCTTTTGTGTGTTCAGGAGAGGTTCATAGTTTCTGGCAGGGCAGAGTCTTACAGCACTGTTTGTTTCATGCTGAAGTCTAACTGGGACTTCTGTACCTATGTCCCTTACTACAAGCTTTCTCAAAATATCACTAATTCACATCACTGAGATCAGAATTTTTTTAATTAGACATTCGTCCATGAGCAGTTGTGCTTATTATATATGATGCTGTTCATAGCTATTGTCCTGTTCTCTCTCTCATATGACTTCCATTAGGGTTTTTTTAATTTGTTTTTGATGGTTTTATTTCTTTAGCTGATTGTCTCTAGTGATCCATTTAGAGGAGAAGCTCTTCCGGGCCAGACCATTTCTGTATTGTATCCTTAGCCAGACATGGTTGGAATCTCCTGACTCCACACAAATGATTGTGATAATGCTAGCAATTCAATATATGGAAGCAGATACTCCACCCTTTTCTTTGGGAATAAACAACAGAGATTTGGCAGTGAGTGCTCCCATGATCACAGGAACAGGGTTTGTAACTGCAGATCTACTGTCCCCCTGAGCACAGAAATCAAGGTAATAAAAAGTCGACACTTCTGTCATGAGTATGACTGTTCTCAGAATTCTATGCTACCTGCTGTTTGCAGAAAAAGCATGGGCTTGTGCCAGATGAAGAAAGATTCTTCCTTCTGTTTGTCATCACCTAATATTTACCTTTTCTGTTTCCTGTGCCTAAAGAAATTGTAGGTATGGAAGATATAAATAAATCCTTTTTTAGTCTTGTAAAATGAATCACCCATTATATAAAATATTATATATAAATATCAATGGCAAAATATTCGAATAACTACAGCTGCAAGTAGCTCGTTCACTTTGCAGAGGCTGTGTATGCTGTGTGAGTGTACAGAGATAGAACAAGCAGTTGAACACTAAGACATCTTCTGCAATGACAAAAAAGCAGACAGTGCCCTATAACATATTAGGTTGGTTACTGAAAGCTCCGCTTATATTTCTATCATTGATACATTCCTTATAAATTGCATGTAATTGGGAATATTTATTGTAAAAATACTTATTAATCCCTCATTTATATATTAAACAAGTTTATAGTTTTCTGGTTTGACCTCCACATTATGTTAAAAACCTTACACTTACAGAACCTAGATTTAACACAGATTTGAGATAGAGTTCTTAATATCATCATGTTTTAAAGAAGTTTTAGAATTGCACTGTAGAGTTTTACAATACCATCTCTGTCTTTTCACACTTACTTTCTTGTCTTCTGAACCTTTACTTTTAATTTCCTCCATTGGGTTACCCTGTTATAATTTTTTTTTCCAGTCACTTCACATCTCATCAAGTGTTCACTCACTGAAATTGAATGTTTCAAAACAGGAAAGCATTTGGCCAAATTATTGAAGAGTTATTCCTAATTAGATTTATTTTATAGCAAGCCACCATCATTCATGCATGCTTAACACCAAGAATTGACTTTGTATAAAATTTGTATGAAAGTTACAGATTAAAATAACATTGTATTATGCTCTTAAATAACCAATAACTGGACTTTTTGTAATTAGGTTCCTTCTGACTGCATTTTGCTCCTGTTGTTGAGGATATGAAAATGCATTATGCACTGAAAAGATAAGTGAGGAGCTGTCTAGGAAACCTAAGTATAGTTTATAGGCTTGTTAAAAGCTAAGGATCCTTAGTCAATCAATCCAGTGGTTTATGGAATGCTGGTGGCTAATTGGGTGAATCAAAAAAACATAATGAATATATCAAATGAAATGTTATAATTTTTTATATGTTAGAAGCCAGAAATATCAATATCCAATGGTTTTGTTGGGATATAAATCACATCTTTAAGCCAAATAATCTGGAACGAAGAGAAATCCTTGTCTTTTCAAAGGGAATGACTTGAAAAGTTTTGATTCCCTCACTTCAGCATCACCACAGGCATTCTGTTCTAGTTAATAATCTTGAATTTTTACATTATAATTCAATGTATTATAAGTACAATACAGCTACAGATTTGGACAGCCTATTTACAATAAAAAAAGTTTCTAAATACACTTTCCGGTTTAGTTTACTTTAGAAATAAAATTTCCAACTAACATGCAGGGTTGTTCAGTTACAGATGTCACTACTGGTGATACAAAACACGTTAATTTATATTAAGCAGTCTTGCTTGCATATATTTATTTCAAATCTAAAAACCTCAGTCATGGAGCAAGACCCAATGTCTCGCTTACATACTCTGCAAACAGAGAAAAAAGAAATTATTCTGGTTTCCCAAAGGTTTGCAAGCTTACTCCCTCTTCCCTAGCCGTATCTTACTATCGGAGTGGGAATTTGGAGTAGTAATGCTCACAGTTTAGGGTGGTACCATAAGAGATTGGTTTCACAAGTTCATACAGAACAGCACACATTTGTACGCTGATCTAAATCTTCCTTTAAAACTGGAGGAAATCTTATATGAACAAATTCTGTCAGAAGTTTTCCAGCATTTCTGATTATAGTTCTGTACTGCAGGTATATGGGGGTTTTGTTTGTTTTGTTAGGCATTCCTGTACTTCTGAATGTGGTACCTTTGGTCAGAATTGAAAATGAAATGCAGATAATAATATTCAGTCACTTATATGAACTCAAATGACAGGTACATTCCTCCTTAAATTCTTTATATTTTGTAATATTTTTCCTTAAACAGATGATTTATAGGATTTATTTACAGTGGAATTGACACTTGCCAAACAATAATGATCCAGTTATCTAGATTCAGAAAGATATAGACAAACCTGGCTAGTGTGCAGAAATTGAGGGTAAGCAAGATCTGCTTCTCAGTACTTGCAGGAATCAATTCTTAAAATTTTGACTGGGGTTTGCTGTTTTCTGACTCTTTTAGCTGGGTTTCCTGGGTTAACTATTTCTACATGATAGTTTTGTCTGTCCACCTCTAAGTCCTCCTCCACTCAATAACTTTTGGACCTGTTGGCCACTAGCAGCCATGGAGGTCTCGGAGCCAGAGTGTTCCCTCAGGCTTGGTGGTTTCTGGGAGCTGTCCCGAAGGTAGTTTTACCTCCATCCACAGCTATTCTGAAAGGGAACAGCCAGGCAGTTTGTGTGGACTGTCAGGCAACCACATGCTTAGCACTAAACTCACCAGAGTGAGTGGTGCCAATGGCCCAGCTGGACTGACACAAGGTAGCAGAAGAGTGGATAATAATCCAAGTGCAGAGGATTTGCAGGGTGTAGCTTCTTTAGTTCCCCCGTTTGTAGAGTGTCTTGTGTTCTTTGCTTCACTTGTCTATTTTTACACTTTGAATTCAACTTCTTCCTAACAATTTAAGTTTTGAATATTTTATTTCAAAACAAAGTGCATTTTTTCTTATTATTCCTATTATTTTAAGATATGGAGACGAGAGTTGTAATTAAGGTTGTGCTATCAAAATATTAATAAGAAATAGTGGGAATTTGGCCCGCCATCAGGTAGTTATATAGGAAAGCTAGAAAGCTAAAGGAGGAATAAAATGAGAAAGTTTTGTGGAACTTACCTAAAGCCCATAGTGAGCATGGGATTTCAAATTCTGTGTGCATTTTCCTTTCCTTTGGAGTACGCTGTCTCTACTGATTTCCTAATTTAATTTTCTTTATCTGTGAAAAGAGCTGACTTTGCTTTGCCTGTTTCATAATGCCTTCTAAGGCCATTCTAAGTTTTACTGTGGAAGAATGCCTTTTCCTGCAATGCTAACTTATTCTCCACCTCAACAAGGCAGTCCAGCCAAAAGTTATAAAAAACCAAGTTTCATATTGTAAATTACATTTTGAAAAATATAGCGATGAAACAATCATTTAAAACAGAGAAGAGGAATTATTCTCTAAGCAGAATTAAACTGTTAAAGCAAAAATTTGTGGTTGATGGGGACGTTATAAAAAAATTTTACTCCACCTCAAAGGAAATGTAATAACCAATATTTGGTTCAACATGCCAAATTACTTTTTAATTGTTAAATTATTTATTGCTGCAAATACTCCAAACAATGATATCAACAATTCAAACTTTACTGAACATGGCATTTCTTTCCCAGTGCTTCAATCTGTATTTCACTAGGAGTACACACATAACCCTTCGAAATGCACAGAACAACTAAGTGACATTGTGGCTCTCTTTCAGCAGCCAAGTTCTAGTAAATTCTGACCCTTGCACTGTACTTTAGCAACCACTTTAGCCAGCAAGCTCCTGTGACACTGCTGGACAAAATGTCAATCGCTGTAAAATTAACAGTTGAGCTGAAAGTGTCAAATCTTTGTAGCTGTGTCACTGTGATGTTTAGGAAACAGCAATCTTGGGAACAAATATTCAAGAAGGTTCAGTAATTGTCCACTTCGTGCACCCTTGCATGGTCCTATGTTATCTGGGCCACAGTTAAACTTGCAGTGAAAAACAAATTATAGCTTTATTTTCAAAGTGAAACAAATTAATTGTTAAGTGGGGAAACTCATGGTGAACACTCCAGTTCCTTTGTTTAGGAAGGCATTTTTCTGTTTTCAATTACAAGTTGCAGGTCTGCTTTTTAATAGTAAAAAACAATTAAAGGCCCACCAAATGTTACTTTAGCGTCATTTCTCCACCTGCCCCCCAATTTCTCCAGTTCTGAGAAAGACTTTTTTGAAAAATAACTCCACTCTGCTAATCCTGTAAAAGCTTTCTGTTAAATAAGCTCTTTTTGACTCTGAAGTTGGGCCTAAGCAAGCAAAATTATAAAATACTATAACAATTTGTTAAATATCAAGTCTTGTTCAGCCCTCAGAATGGTATAAACATCTATCTGCTGGATATAAAAGGCAGTACACATTGGACAACCTGCGAGTTGTTACAAACTGTAAGTTATTTTAAATCTGATTTTCAGATATATATGAACACCACTTCTTTGGCATCATCACCTGGAACTGTGACTGTAGTAAACTTCAGAGGTGTTTTAACTTCAGAGAAGTTCCCTAACAGCTGAAATAACCAAAGAGCCACTGTTGCTAATCTTACTGACATTTTTAATTATGCTGAACCCTAGATTGGCAGTTCATTTTTTTTCAAAAGCTTGCCTTTCCTAATGAAAATTCTCATCTGAGATCCCAGCTCAGAGACAGATTTACACAGAATGTTTTAGCACAGCCTGCATTGCCATATCTCAGTTCTGAGTTTCATACTTTAAAAAAAAAAAAAAAAAAGAAAAATTATTCTCTTTCACCCACTATGGTGACCTTCCTCTACAGCACTTACAGTTGACCCAAGATACCTTTTTTTTTGTTTGTTTTAGCTTTCACTTGCTACATGCATGATATATGTGAATCCTTCTGCTTTGGCATCGTCACCTGGAACTGTGACTGTAGTAAACTTCAGAGATGTTTTAACTTCAGAGAAGTTGCTTAACAGCTGATATAGCTGAAGAGCCACTGTTGCTAATCTTGTTGGTAACCCGTGGCATAGTGATAGCAGGTTGCAGCTGTGATTTTGGATTAAGTGTGTTGTGGAGGGACAAAATTATTTCATCATCATGACATACAGGTGCCAGTGGACTGGCCAATGCGAGTGGGCTGTAGGAGGGGTGGTGCACGATGGATTTATATCTGTCTGCAAGCTCACTGACTTTCTGGACAATACAGGCATAAGATCTGTAATTTGGAAGAATATGAAATATCTCTAGGGGGGGAGTATCACAGGACTAATGCCTCATTTCACTTTTTTTCTGTTCCTGGTAGTGGTAACAGGCAAAGGAACATGGAATTTGGACACTGTAAAGGCAGAAGGCTAATGCTACTTCTTAAGAACAGAGACAACATGGTATGATTAGCACTTGGAGAGTGAAGTCATTGTTAAAAGGGCAGAGATGCATGCAGATTTTAGAGGGTGACATCAAGCATCATCTGACTTTTGAAACTCAGGAAGTCAGAAGCTGAAGCTCTGAGCAATGAATAATGCACTTACTGAGCACCTGGTCAATTCTGTAGAGATACTAGTTGCATATGAGCTGTGACAGTGACCTTCTTGACTTCACATGATTTCTTTCTTTCTAAGACCTGGTTTAAATATGGCTTTGTGACCTATTATTTGAGGACTTTGCATAACATATATCCAGGTTACAAATTTACGCAGGTTTGGACCACAAACCTCCTACTGCTGTCAACAGGAGTTCGCAGTCCAGGGGCAGTTTCCAGCTCATTATAGAAACACAGACAACATAGATAAAAGCAGTTTGACACATCGTATATAGTAATGAGAGGTGTTTTGTCACCTAAGACTACAGTTTACCAAGCAAACAAACAAGATATTCATGAGACTTACGTGTGTATGTCCTGTAAGAGTTGGATGGGATTAAATAGTGCAAAGATCCCATCCCTGTGAGAGTACAAAGACCTTTTTGTCCTTCCCTCTTTTGTTTCTTCATTTAATTGATTTCTCCTTTGAAGTGAGATTCAATTAGATAAAGCAATGGCCAGACAGGTACTATATTTTGCTGCCCTCTCATTTTCAGAAACTAAATTATACAGGTAACAGACTGACCAGCCAGCGTGGCCATTGTACTTGTGAAAAATCTAACTGGCTGTTGTAGAAATAGCTTTTTTAATTTGGTCAAGCAGATAAATGAAGGAGGAGCATCAAATTACATTTTGTTTAAGTTCTCTATAAAGAAAACAATTTATTACAATTCAAGTAAGAAATTCTTAACGTGAATTTCTAATCAGGCTTCACTAACTTTATCCTTTTTATCTCTTGTTTTCTTTCCTTCCTTCTCCGTACTTAAAGTGCACCATTAGATTTGTTTTCCTCCTTCGTCCCTCCAGTTCTCTGTTGTTTCTTCCTACCTCTGTTGTTCATATTGGCTTTTACCTTGTTTTCTTTGCTCATTTTTTCCCTTCGGAGATTCTCATTCATTGGAATATTTATTTCACATGATAAACAAGAAATTAAGTGAAACAGGATCATTAAAGTCAGCGTGTATTGCACTGCAGAAACTTTTCTTTCCTGTTTCTTTCCTTTTCCTTCTTCCTTCATCCTATTGTATTCTACACTTTTCTTTCCTTCTGACTCCCATCGTTACCATAGTACTATTTCTCCATCTGCAAAGAGGACCAGGCAGAATAAGAGGACTCCTTTCCTGGACAGAAGATAAAGGAGGAGATAAAATCTTTGCTATAAATACATTCCAAATGGCTTGAAAGCTTTACATAATCACAGAATCATATGGGGTTGGAAGGGACCTCTGTAAATCATCTAGTCCAACCCCCCTGCCAAAGCAGGTCCACCTAGAGCACCTTGCACAGGAACTTGTCCAGGCAGGTTTTGAATGTTTCCAAAGAAGGAGACTCTACCACCTCTCTGGGCAACCTGTTCCAGTGCTCTACCACTCTCACAGTAAAGAAGTTCCTCCTCATGTTTAGGTGGAACTTCTTATACTCAAGTTTGTGCCCATTTCCTCTTGTCCTGTCCCTGGACACCACTGAGAAAAGACCAGCCTCATCCTCCTGACACCCTCCCTTTAAGTATTTTTACGCATTAATTAAGTCTCCCCTAAGTCTTCTCTTCTCAGGACTAAAAAGACCTAAGATCTCTCCTCGTAAGAGAGATGCTCCAGGCCCTTAATCATCTTTGTGGCCCTTTGCTGTATCCTCTCCAGCAGTTCCCTGCCCTTCTTGAACTGGGGAGCCCAGAACTGGACACAGTACTCCAGCTGGGGCCTCACCAGGGCAGAGTAGAGGTGCAGGATGACCTCCCTCAACCTGCTGGCCACGCTCTTCTTGATGCTCCCCAGGATGCCATTTGCCTTCTTGGCCACAAGGGCACATTGCTGGCTCATGGTCATCCTATTGTCCACCAGAACTCCCAGGTCTTTTTCCTCAGAGCTGCTCTCCAGCAGGACAGCCCCCAACCTGTACTGGTGCTTGGGGTTATTTCTCCCCAGGTACAGCACCTTACGCTTGCCCTTGTTAAATTTCATTAGGTTTCTTTCTGCCCAGCTCTCCAGCCTGTCCAGGTCTCACTGTATGGTGGCACAGTCTTCTGGCAGGTCAGCCACCCCTCCTAATTTTGTGTCATCAGCAAACTTGCTGAGGGTACATTTCATCCCTTTGTCCAGGTCGTTGAATAATATATTGAAGAGGAGTGGACCCATTACTGACCCCTGGGGAACACCACTTGTTACAGACTTCCAGCTGGATTTGGTGCCCCTAATCACAACCCTCTGAGCTCTCTCTTTCAGCCAGTTTCCAATCCACTTAACTGTCTATTCATCTAACCCACAGTTCCTCTAAGCTTAGCTATGAGGATGCTGTGGGAGACGGTGTCGAAAGTTTTGCTGAAGTCAAGGTAGACAACATCCACCGCCCTCCTTTCATCTATCCAACCAGTCATGCCATCATAGAAAGCCCTCAGGTTAGTCTGACATGACTTTCCATTCGTAAATCCATGTTGACTACTTCTGATAGCTTTCTTTCCCTCCATCTCCTCTGAGATGGCACCCAGGATGAGGTGTTCCATCACCTTTCCAGGGATGGAGGTGAGGCTGACCGGTCTGTAATTTCCCGGGTCCTCCTTCTTGCCCTTTTTGAAGACTGGGATGACATTGTTTTTTCTCCAGTCCTCGGGCACCTCACCTGTTCTCCAGGACCTCTCAAAGATGATGGAGAGTGACCCTGCAATGGCTTCTGCCAGCTCCCTCAGCACTCTCGGGTATATCCCATCCAGACCCATGGACTTGTGGTTATCCAGCCCTCTTAACTGATCTCTAACTTGGTCCTCCTTCACCAAGGGAAGATCTTGCTTAGTCCAGAATTTCTCTGATTCATCCAAAGTCCATGGCGCCTGGGGGTTGGCCTGAGCAGTAAAGACTGAGACAAAGGCGGCATTCAGCAACTCTGCTTTCCCTGCATCCTCTGTTACCATGGCACCTGACTCACTCAACAGCAGGCCTGCATTTTCTTCAGTTTTCTTTTTGCCTCCAATATAGTTGAAGAACCCCTTCTTGTTGACTTTGACATCTCTTGCCAATTTTAATTCTAAGGAGGCCTTGGCTTTCCTTCTTCCCTACATAGTCTAACAGCATCTCTGTAATCCTCCCAAGTGGTCAGTCCCTTCTTCCTCTCTGTGTAAACTTCCTCCTTCCACTTTAGTTTTTTCCGAAGGTCCCTGCTCAACCACACAGGTCTCCTGCTTCCCTTGCTCAATTTCTTGCTCTTGGGAATGCCCTGATCCTGAGCTTGGAGAAGGTAATGCTTGAATATTACCCAGCTCTCTTGAGCCCCCTTGCCTTCCAGAGCCCTAATCCATGGGATTTCACCTAGCAGTTTCTTGAAAAGGACAAAGTTAGCCCTCTTGAAATCCAAAGTTTCAGTCCTACTTGTTGTTTTTTGTACGTTACTCACAATCCTGAACTCTATCTTTCCATGGTCACCGCAGCTGAGATTGCCCTCAACCTTGATGTCATCCGCCGGTCCCTCTTTGTTCGTCAAGTACTAGGTCCAGTAGTGCCTCTCCCCTTGTTGGCTCTTCCACCAGCTGGCTTAAGAAGTTATCATCAATACTCAATAGACTGTATATTCCTGTCTGTGTAGCCTTTCCAGCAGATATCTGGGTGATTGAAGTCCCCCACAAGAACCAAGGCCTGCATTTGTGAGGCTACTTGGAGATGGTTGTAAAAGGCCTCATCAACTTCTCTATCCTGATCAGGCGGTCTGTAATAAACACCCACAACAATGTGCTTCATATTGGCCTGCCCCTTAATCCACACCCACAGGCTCTCACCTCTCTCAGCTGACACCAGGGAGGGTTTTAGGGACATCTCCTCACTCTCTATCCATTCCTTGACATAAAGGGCAACACCTCCANTCCGCCGGTCCCTCTTTGTTCGTCAAGTACTAGGTCCAGTAGTGCCTGTCCCCTTGTTGGCTCTTCCACCAGCTGGCTTAAGAAGTTATCATCAATACTCCTTAGACTGTATATTCCTGGCTGTGTAGCCTTTCCAGCAGATATCTGGGTGATTGAAGTCCCCCACAAGAACCAAGGCCTGCAATTGTGAGGCTACTTGGAGATGGTTGTAAAAGGCCTCATCAACTTCTCTATCCTGATCAGGCGGTCTGTAATAAACACCCACAACAATGTGCTTCGTATTGGCCTGCCCCTTAATCCACACCCACAGGCTCTCAACTCTCTCAGCTGACACCAGGGAGGGTTTTAGGGACATCTCCTCACTCTCTATCCGTTCCTTGACATAAAGGGCAACACCTCCACCCCTCCTTCCTCGCCTGTCTCTTCTGAACAACCTGTAGCCCTCAGTAGCCGCACTCCAGTCATGGGATTCATCCCACCAGGTTTCAGTGATGGTCACTATATCATATCTTTCCAGCAGCACAGTAGCTTCCAACTCCTCCTGTTTGTTGCCCGTGCTGCGTGCGCTGGTGCAGAGGCACTTCAGCTGGGCTGTTGGCTGTGCTGCCTTCTTAGGCGAATACCCCCTGGAGTGTCTCTCAGGTGTTTCTCTGTGCACTGCATCTATCCCAGGAGCTGCTGGCACATCACCATAAGACTTTGACTGGAGTGAAGGGTCCCCAGCTTGTCTCAGGGAGCCAGGCTGAAGGCCCTTACTAGCACCTTGTCCCTCCAACCCTGGTGTGGTACTCCAAAGCTTATCACTCCCCTCTCCCCTCCCATCTAGTTTAAAGCCCTCTCAATCAAACCTGTGATCTCTTTAGCAAGAACCCCCTCCCCCCTTTGAGAGAGGCACCTCCCATTAGATGTTAACAGGGCTGG
>JAHREE010142602.1:0-10486 GCA_033628505.1 Tringa tobata | reverse complement strand
GAGGGTGTTTGCAGCTCCCAAGGAGAAGCTGAGGAGCTGGAGATGGTGGCATCCACTTTGACTGGCAGGTGGGGAAGGATGAGCTGTTCCGGCAGCCATGGGCAGCGCTTGTGCAGGATCTGGGCTGCAAGGTCCTGCTCTGCCCACGCAGGCTCTCTGCTCAACGCTGAGGTGTCTCTATTGCTCACTCCTGCCCTGGCCTCCAGGTCCCAGCCTAGCTTTCCTGGCTGTGGTGGCAGTGGCCTGTGGGGAGCCCAGAAGAAATGGTGTCCAAACCACTCATTTGCACACAGAGGTGTGAGCTGGGTGCTCGGCTCCCAGGTGGGGACAAGCCTTTGTCAGGTGTTTCTTTTCAGTTATTCAGCATTTCCAAGCACTCTCCAACTTGGACATCTCCAGTCTTAACCTGCACTTTCCTTTCCCTCATCAGCAGCTGCAATATGAAGCTGGGCAGGAGGAGGTGTGAAAAGGAAGGTGTTGTGGTGGCCCCTTGGTCCATTGGAAGGAATTTTTCTGCTCAGTCCTAGAGCAGTGTACTCTGGCAAGGTTTTCTCCAGTTTTCTAGGAGAGCCTGTGATTTTCTCCAGTTTTTCCTGAGCTTCTTAAATGGCACCCCAGGGAACCTCCTGACTTTCCAATTTTCTTCCTGAGGTGTTTTTTGTTTGTTGACTGGGGTCTTTTTTAATTTTATTTTGTTTTCCCAAGTCTGTCTGTGAGCCTCTGATTAATTCAACTTCTGATTCCTTGGAAATCGCCTCTGGAGATGACACTGAAGATTTCTACACAAGCGATCCATCTTCTTCTTGGCTGCATAGTCCTCAGTGCTGGAATTGGGTAAGAAATGTTACAACAGATCCTAGTGCTGTGTAGCAGGGATGTTAGGAAACAAAATATTGCACAGTGCTGCGTGAAAAACTCTTTGATTAATTAAAGGCGTGGGTGGCTACCCAATTGCATCAAATTACCCATTTGCCATGGTGAAATGCGAGATAAGGGCATTGATTCCTTATTCCAAGGACATGGTCGAGCAGCCCATGGAGAGAGCTGCCAACCTGAAGGTGAATATGGTGTGTTTTTCATAGAAACAAGAGGTAAGGGGTCACCTGCAGCACAAGACGCCTAGAAGGTGCTGCACTGCCCATGTGTATGAAGCCCAGCCCCAGAGCAGGGTCCAGCACCCTTCCCCCAGGGCAGTATTTGGCCCTCTGAAGGCTGATGCAGAGCTCCTGCTTGCTGAGCAAATACCCAGCCCCGAGCAACGGCACGTGTGAGCCCGTCCCTTCCCTTCTGGCATTTAGGCTCTGGCCTGAGCCTCAAACCCACAACATCCTTTGAAAGTCCTGAGCACAGCTTCCATTTTCCAGAGAAGCAGCCTGGGGTGGTGCCTGCCTACCACTGAGGGTGATAGCTGGAGGACACAGACCTCACTGCTTGCTCTCTGTTTAGAAAAGTTTTCTTCCAGCTTTAAGTGTTCTGGGTAGCAAGACAGTTACTTCTGTTTATATATATATATATATAAAATATATATATATTCTAGCCTTTATTGCTGCCTAATTAGTGACTTGAACAGAAGGAAGCTAGTATTTAGGAGCTACCAGCAGGTGGGATTGTGCTGCGCACTGAAGGTTATGGGCTCACAGTAGGAACTCGTGCACCACAACCACACACAATCTCCATTTGTACAACTCGAACAGCAGTCAGCCAGCCCCAAAGAAGAGATAACTGAATGTGTTCCACCTGGCCCTGAACCTTATCATTTCACTCAAGGGGAAAATATTAGCAAGTAACCATTAAGGCAAGTATATTATTGTCAGGCCATGGGCAGCAGCTGTCTCAGATTATTTCAGCCTTGCCTCAGAGGTGAAGAAATTGGACATGACTGAAAGCCCTGCCAGGGATGCCAGCAGCCTCCTGAAGGTGGGCAGGTGAGGAGGCGAAGGCACTCGGTGTCCCACGCAGGCTATGAGCAGCTGCTGTCTGGAAAGGGCTCAGGAGCAGAGGGAATAGACTGAAATTTTATTTTTAATTCTTTTCTGATGTTTTTGTAGGACTATCCCCATGGCTGGGATTGCAGTTGCAGAGTTAACTGTGGCCTTTCACAGAAGATGAAGCCCCGGCAGAGAGTCTGGCTGGGAAGACACGGAGAACACACTGCAACTCTTGTCTCTTTTTCACATCCTCAAGAGGAACAGAGTAGAGCCTTCCTTCTGTTCCATTTGAAGTAAAGTGATGCTGGGCCCAAGGAGCACTCAGGTTAGCCCTCACATGCCTGGTCAGGCCAGGGAATCTGGAATACCTTTGAGAAGGCTCTCAACCGGTTGAGACAGCCACATCAAACCCAGTGAGGCTGCAGAAAAGGGTGCCCAAGACAGACATCGATACTAGTACAGGCAAATTTCCTAAGCCTAATTTCCTTCCCATTCATGGTGCTTTAGCTGGTTGGGAGCATCTGCCTTGCAAGTGAGAGAAGAGCAATGCTGGCTGGCTTGGCCTGGCATGACAGGGAGAAGGATGGTCCCAGAGCTGGTCTGTGTTCCCAGGCAGTACCCTGTCCTTTTCCTCCTCCCAGGGCAGAACAGAAGGATGCCACCCGGTGCGTTTATCCCTGTTTATACCAAGTGCGTCTGCAAGGAAGAGCTACCTTCAAACTACCATGGCCTAGCAGCCTGGTGACTAATGACTTGCAGAGCTGCTGAGGACGGGGAAAGTGGAAGTGCTGACAGCAAGATGCAGTTTATACTTTGAAGGCAGCAGGGGAGCGCCCAAAGCAGTGCCCGAGGTATGTCATGGAGTCTTGGGTCTCCCCTACATGCTGGTACTACTCAATGTTCACAGCTGGGGCAAAGAGGTGCTGAGGGATGGCAGCTCTCCTGCATAGCCTGGAGCGTGGGCTACCCAGCAGGAGCTTCTGACCTGGAAATTTTCTTTTGCTGCTAGGCCCATCACGAGAGGAGGAGAGATGTTTGTTATCTTTTGTCTAGTGGCGCCAGTGGTTGAGCAAGAGGAGCGGGAGGCCGGCTGCCGGCATCTGTATTCGTGCCATCCAGAGCTCCAACCTAACCCTGCTGGGCGGAGGACTCGCAGTCTTGGTAACATTCCTGGTATGGCGTATCTCACCTTTTGTTTCAGTGTAATTAGTCTAAAAAAGGGAGAAAGGATGTAGCACCTTCCACCTCAAGGGGAACTGCTGAAGATTCGTTACGCTCCCAGAGCAAACACAATTTGTAGATTTGGCCCGTTTCCCCCCAAGCGGCGATGCTGGCAGCTCCAGCTGGAGCAATCGGTCCTGGCAGACGTGCTGGCAGCTCTGGGCCATGCAGACCCCATGCTCAGGCTGCTCTTGGGGCACTTGGCAGGGCACGGGTCATGGCTGCTGGGTCAGTGCCATAGCTCCTGTGCAGATGTTCAAGCAAACAGGGAGGAAGGTGTGTGATGCCAGCTGAGCAGGGCAGGGTGTGCGCTCATCAGCCAGGCTTTCTCACTCCCTGCAGTGCCTGGGTTTGGTGTGAGCACCTTTACTTTCCCCACAGCCTCTCGGGTGGCTCCAGAGGGGTGGGCAAGCCCAAGCTGCCAGGAGAGCCTGGTGGCAGCACCATGGGTTTATGGCTGGCAGGGTGGACCTGGCAGTTTGCTAGGCACAGGAGAGCATGGCACATTGGTTGATCGTGGCTGAACTCTTGGAAGATGCCTGTGAACATCCTTCCCTTCACAGCCATAAGTGAGATGGGAAAAGCCCTCCTGGGCTGCTGTGCTTGCGGAGGTGCTGCGAGGGCCATGTGAGTCACCTGGGGAAGCACAGGGCACAGCCAGGCTCAGGAGAAAGTCCGTATATACTTCATCCCATCCCTAAGAGTCACTGTCGGGGCCACGTTTTGATGTGGGGATGGTTATTCTGAAAGTGTTTGCTCAGAGCATCTCAGGGTGTCAACCGCACACAGCTCAGGGCTTTCCCTGGGGACCTTTGGTGACAAACTCCTTCCCTGCAGCTGTACGAAATAAGGCCAGGCCAGGCTTTTTCAGCGGTCACCCCACTCCTGATGAGGAGCTCACAGCCTGTCCCATCCTCTCCCAGTGTCATAGCCTGCTCATATTAAGGGCTTCATTTTCCTTTGACCCATTGAGCAGAGCAAGGAAAGGTGGGCTCACACTAGAGCTTTTTCCAGTGTGCTTGGGGAGAGGACAGGCAGGGGAATAAAATACTGCTGTATTTTATTTATGTGAGGTGGCTGAGGGCTTTCCCCACCCAGCCAGTGACCCTGTCCCCCCTGCACCCAGCTCCTCTGCTCGGAGGAGCCGGGCTGTGGCCCTGCCGCTCTGGGCAGGTAACTGTCACAGAGAAGATAGACGTGAAACTACTCAGTTCCTTCTGCCTCACCCAGGGCCAGAAGGGTTTTTTGAAAACAAAAATAAAGGGGAAAATTCAGTCTCCACCCATCCACCTAATTTGGCCGGCAAATCAAATAAAACAATCTCAGAACTGGCACCACAGGAGCGGTGAATGCCAGCTCCCAGCCTCTCACACGAGGTGTCGAAACGGAGGTGAACAAACAACCCCCAGCTGCCTGGGGGTAGCAAACTGATTTTAGAATGCTGGTGGGTTGTTTTTTTTCCTGTGTGGTGGTGGGAGCAGACCCCAGCAATGCCCCCTGTCACCGGGCAGCTGCCCCCCATGGCTCTTGGCCACCTCTGGGCCATAGGCTCACATTGATGGGGCTCCACGAGAAGGGTTTCATGCAGAAATGTGCATCACCACAGATGGTTTCATGGGCGTCCTGGTGTGGGGAGATGCGGCCAGTGAATAACAACATGGTGAAGGGGACATCAGGCTCAGGCAGCACCTCATCTGTGCCCAGCTGCTACAGAGAGCCCTGCAGAGATGAGCCTGGTGCCACCGTGCCCCACAGCAGGTGGGGCTCCTGCTCAGGATGGGCATACTTGGCTCATATGTGCCTGGTTATTGTGAATAATATAAGGCTTTTAAAATACAGAGGCTTTATGTCAGTGGTTTTCCAGCCAAAACTCCACTACTAGAGCTACGTAGACTCAGAGGTGGCTCTAGGTTTGCCATGAATAGACCTAGACAGGTGTGACGAAGATCTTTCTTTGAAAAATTTGTCGGGGGTAGTCTATGTTCTCCGCTCTATGAGGGTATCATACGAGACTTTCTTCTCCACCTTTGCTATGGTCCAGTTAAAGCACTGTGAGCGATTGGGAGGCGCCTTGCAGGGCACTCACGCTTCTTTCCAGCTTCTCCCTGAAACCAGTCAAATCGACTGGTTTCATTTCTTGCACTGGAGCTGCCCCTAGCATATTGATGGAAAGTGGTAGCCTCATTTCTCACCGACAAAGCAGGAACCAGCCTTCAGCCTGGTACTTTCAGCAGACATCGGGTGCAGAAGCTCTGCAAGGAGGGGATGGTGATGCTGGGCTGCCCTGGGAGGCCAGCCGTGCTCCTGGCACTGCCGGGAACAGCCGGACCAATACAATGCAATGTGTTCTTCCCGGACTTGGGAGCGAAGCCACCCTAAGGCCATTGCAAAAAAAGCCACGTGTGATCAAAAGGGTGTTTTTTCCGGTGTTTTTCCCTGTATGCCAGAGCCGTTGGGCTTGCATGCAAGGCAGCACGGGAGCTGCTTATCGGCTCAGCCCATCGCGGCAGCAGACTGATGGTGCCGCTACCATCTCTGCTCTTCATCTCATTACAAATAAAGGAGGGGTAGAAGCTAAACTGAGCTCACATTAATTCCCCCTGCCCTGCCCTGCTCAACCTCAGGAAATACCTCCTAGAACAGCCATTCTCGTTATCCAAACCACCCCTGGAAATGATCATTAGCTGACTTGCTCCTCTGCCAAGCGTGTCCACTCGCCAGCCCGGCTCCGTTTGCCCACGGGGCTCTGCCGTTGCCTGCTCCTGCCACAGCACGCTCTGCGGTTGCCTGCGCCCGTGCTTTGCTGCCACGGCCTCGCACTGCTGCCCACTGCTGCCCAGCTGGACCCAGGCTGAACCCCGCTCCCCTGCAGCTCCCCGGGGGCTCTGCTGTGCCCCAGAAACAAGGTGAGGGTGGCCAGGCTGCTCTCCCAGTTGCCTGTTTTGCTTTCTCGAGTTCCTGTAGTGCGCTGGGATTACGTTTGGCAGGGTTGCGTGGTGGCCGGGGTGTTGGGACATGTTGACATTTATGATTTATGTTTGGTTTTTTTTTAGTTTGGTTTTGTTTGGTTTTTTTGCATAACAAAGTTTTGCTAAACGAGAAGGAAACAAACTCGGTGCCAGCTTTCACCATGGGTTTAAAGCAGAATAAAAGTCATGCTGGGCTGGCCATGGCATCCACTAGACCTGTGGAGAGAGCAGCTTGTTGGTGCAGTGTGTGCTCTGAGGACAGAGGAGTGACCCACGAACACTACATCGTGTTCTGGGGCAGCATGGAGGGGTCCCTGTTGTTCTTGGGGACATCTGTTGCACCTGTCCATGTGGGTCCCCCAGGCTCAAAGTGAAGGCCCCAAGTGTGCTTGGGGTGGACAACAGTGCAGGATCTGGCCTCCTGCATGGCTTCACTCCGTTGGTTCTGGTGCTGTCGGCTGGCACCAAGGCACCTTATACTCTGGGCCTGGGTACCTGCTGTGGAAATGGGGTGGCGGAAGCAAAAGCACACATACCTGTGCCCCCATCCACACCTAGGGAAGATCCCAACATTGTGGGACCCAGCCAGGGTCATACCCCGATGCATAGACAAGCAGCAACATTTCCTTCAGGAAAAGGTGGCTCTTCTGCTGGGGCGTGGGCGTAGGAGCAGTTGCAGAAACAAAAGACATGCATGCTTCTTTCCTTTTTTAATATAGTTCTTCCCCAAAGCAGGACTAGCCCATTTTTATCTCACTGCCAGCACTATTAGAGCCAGCTGTCTTGTTTTGTTTTGTTTTTTCTTTTTTTTTTTTTTTCCCCAGGCTGGGCAAGGGTGTGGATGGGAGGAAACAGCTTTTTATACTAATGACAGTTTTTCATGGGAAGATGTTTGGCTGCCTGTGAGTGCTCAGGTTTGCTCTGCCCAGGTTTAACCAGGAGAGAAGAGGAGCACCTGGTGCAAACTCCATCTCCCTCCTCCACTCATGTCTTTCCCCTGGCCAAGTCACTGCAGCTTGCAGGAAGCCAGCAGCTGTAATGCAAAGGTGACAAACCTAGGCTCTGCTGCCTACGACCACAGGCACCTCCGAGGTCAGAAGACCCTTGCACAGGGACTGGCCAACCATAGGTGCAGCAGCTGGCAGGGATGGTGCCACCCAAATTGTCCGTCAGCAGGGCAGACACCAAGCAGTAGGGTAGGGGATGGCATGAGGGATGCAGCTGCAGGATGGAAAGGAGTGGCAGTGGAAGAGGATCTTCATGCAGGCTGGCTGCTTGCAGGGTTTGTCACTGGGTCTTCAAGGGTCATCAAAGCTGCTACATTTTGGCCTGTCAGTCTGTCTCCTGGGAAATAAAGGTCCAAATGCCATACCATATTTTATAAGCCCCAGCTTGGAATCAAGGGGCTTAGCCAGCATCCAGTGGAGCTGCTGGAGACTGATTTGTCCACATGGCCCTAAGCCTCCACAGCAATATTGCTGAGGTTTAGTTGCTTAAATTTAACACCTCAAAAAGTCTTGCAGGCTAATGCCTATGGACATGCCCAGGTTTTATTAGACTCTGTAGCCACTGGTCATGAAGAGCTTTAGGGATTCCATGATTTGTAAATACCTGCAGACTGATATTCAGGTGAGGTTTCAGGGGTAACCTCTTGGCTGGATGGAAACTTCCAGCAGCCATTTACAGTCCAAAGGGGCTCAGCCTCAGACTTTCTGCTGGTCCCTGTTGGTGGTTCTTTGCTTGTATGAGGTGTTTTCCGTGCTCCTATCCTCAACACAAGGCTTCAACTGCCTTCTGGGGCCACTGTTCCTCACGCCTCAGCTCCCTCTCTGCCACATCTGTGACTACAAAGTGCAATGATTCATCTTCTCCTTAACGAAGGCATCCATTTCATCCGTACTTTTTTCCTGAAACACTACTGACGCCCAATCGCTGGAAGCATACCTGTGGCACAGACTGGGTTCCTCCAGCCCCCTCCAATCCGCACCAGCAACCTTGTGCAAGGGGTGACCAAACTTGGCTCGGGCCCACTGGAATGTCAAAACAAAACCAAAGCTCCCTGCTAGTAAAGATCCCCTGGCATTGAGCAACACCGTGCAGGGCTTCACTTCAGAGCAACAGCCGCACCCAAGCGCGCGGGCGCACACACACACAGAGCTACTTCAGTTGTTGTTTTTAAATACTTTTAAATTCTGATATATTTCCTTTATGAGATGTTTTCTTTATTTTTTTTTTCTCTTTGAATGTCATAAATCAACCCTGCTAATCCCACCCTGCACATATTATTAGTATTAGGAGGGGCACGGCAGAGTTAACAAGGAACTGAGACACGGTTCAAGCACCTCCATCTCAAAACCACTCCCATTGCTGGTGATAGAACCAGGGCATGTATAACAAATGGCCAACACATAAGTAGGTTGTCGTTCCCTTCGGTGGCCAAGCCTTGGCTAGAGGAGCTCAGAGCTGGCCCGGGACCCATATGGCTTGCTCTGAAATACACCTCAGCTTTATTCCCAATGGTGCGACTTTGAGCACTGCCTCCAGCTGCTTCATGTAGGGCCTTTGGGAAGTAGCAAAGGGCAAGAGGGGAATAATAAATGTGAGCCGATGTAGCAGGAAGCAAAAATGTTAGTGCACCAAGTTGTCCCTGGGGCATATTATTTGACCAAGGAGGGGGGTATACATTTGTTTTTTGGTGTTAGCTTGCTTTCTTCAGGAATGTGGGTGCCCTGCAGGAAGTCTGGATGTGGCTCTGGCAGATGCCAGGCCCCTATATCAAATCTAAGAGTTCAAATTCACTTCTTAGAGGCCAAGCCACCTTGGTGGGAACCCATCCCACTTGGGTATGAAAAAGACCCAAAAGCCTACTTTGTATTTTGGTGCGTGTCCCAAAGAGCTCTGTAACTTGCTCCCGCAAGGCTACAGTATGCCAATAAACTTGGCAACCACTTCTGCTGTTGCAGCAGAAATACCAATCCACTTCTGAGCTAGACTTTGCCAGAGCAGAGAGAAGGAAAAACAAACAGGAAAAGTGCCTTTGACTCACTGCATTCCTGTTTCCTGGCTTCAGCCTGGCATGGACCGCAGGCAGGTCTCAGCAGCAGAGCAACCTGGTGAGCCTCATGGCCCAGGCAGCCCAGAGTCTTTCCCCTTCTTGG
Organism: Tringa tobata; assembly: GCA_033628505.1. Lineage (NCBI taxonomy): Eukaryota > Metazoa > Chordata > Aves > Charadriiformes > Scolopacidae > Tringa > Tringa tobata. Next base: position 1,210 of record JAHREE010142602.1, on the reverse strand, counting down.
GGATTTGGAGTTCATGTTTGCGGTTGAATCCTGAAATGTAGCATCCTTCTGAGGCTGCTCCATCATTCTCCAGCAAAGCTGTTGCTTCACCAAGAGTCAGCCAGTGTCCCACTTTGCTCCCCAGCCTGCTGCACACCCCAGCAGCACAGAGGGGCTGTGACATCCTTCTCCTGCTCTCCAAAATGCCTGAAATGTGCCAATCGTGTGTAAGGTATGAGGTGGCTGGATGCAGAGCAAAGGAGGTGGCTGACATTTTGTGGCAGCCAAATGCAGGCACACAACTTTGCTTAATCCTGGCCCCATCGGTGTCTCTGATGCTCCTCCAGCATGGGAGATGTGTCTATGTGCTCTAGGGACCAGGGCAGGAAAGCTCAGGAAGAGATAACATCATGAACACACTGCATACTCCTCTGTCTCCCCTTCTAATATTCGGTCAAAGAAAGACAAAAACAGGCCCAGATGTCATGTTTAGTTTATTTCCCCTGGATTTAGACACAGCTCTGGCTAACCACCACAGCAGCAAACCAACAACGACCTGTGATGTCCTGCTTCCTACCTCCCTGCAGGAAGACCAGCTGGTGGGACCGGCTGGTGGGATCCCTGCAGCCCCTGGGAGGGCAGGGGCTGCACCGAGCAGCTTGGAGAGGGCCCTGTTCTGCAGGATGAGCTGGGGAAGATGTGCTTGTCAGGGCGGGTGGCAACACAAAATCACACTGAAGGTGCAGCATGTAGGAGTCAAGCCTTGGATGCAAGAGCATGGTGCTGACAGAGAACAACAACACTGGCATTTTGGCTCTCCAGCTGCCCTCCCCTTCTTCCCCCAGCTTTTCCTCTGGCTATTTAAAAAAAAAAAAGGGGGTTTAAGCATTTACAGGGGAGACATTTAAGCAGGGAAGAGTCTCTGAAAGCAGAGATCTGTGGGCAGTTCTTTGGGTCCTTCCATCATTCTCTAGGCAGTAATGGTGCCCTCATCACAGTCTGGGCATTTGCCTTCCAGATGAACTGAGTTCCCCTTGATTTGGCCCAGAATCAGCTTTTGAAGAAGTCTCTACAGAAGGACCATCCTTGTCTATAGCCTTTGCAGCCAGTGACTGGATGAGAAGAGAGTGCTGCTGAGCCTGGAAGATTTGGGTGAACACAAAAAAAAAAAAAAGACAATTCCCTATTGCAGGTTTTAAGTCCTGGAAATGCCAAAGCTGTCAGAGAAGAG
>JAHREE010142488.1:0-13548 GCA_033628505.1 Tringa tobata | reverse complement strand
ACAGAGAGGTTGAGGAGGAAGAAGTACATGGGGGTGTGGAGGTGGTGGTCACAGGCGATGGTGGTGACGATGAGTCCATTTCCCAGGAGGGCAGCCAGGTGGATGCCCAGGAAGAGACAGAAGTGCCAGAGCTGCAGCTCTCACGTGTCTGCAAACTTCAGGAGTAAAAACTCACTGATGAAACTGGTGTTGGACATCATCTTCCTCTAGACATGGAGACGTGTCCAAGTAGGAAAAGGCAGTGAAGGGTTCTAACTGACTTCTCTGAGCAGAACCTACTCCATTTCTCACAGAACCACCTTCTCCCCAGCCTCCGTCCTTACAGAAAGATCTTCATGCAGCTCCCTGGCTGGGGCTCTGGTTTTGCTGGCTGAGGGTGCAGCGGGGAGGCAGGGATTCTGCTGTGGGCTCTGGAGGAGTCAGTCCTGCTCTGCAGGAACAGGTGGAGAGGAACCTGGGGAGATCTCTGTTTAAAGCCAGTCATGTGATCAAAGGGGTTTCAACATTGTCCCTCTCAGTTCACACGACTGCAGAGAAGAGGTGGGAGCACTGGGGTTTGTTGCTGTAGCTCCTGGTGCCCCAGCCTACCTGAGGAGCGCTTTTTGAAAGCAGAGAGCCTTGACATTTCCACTGTGCTCCAAGGGCTGCATTCAGAGCCCTGGGCTGCAAACGGGCAGACCCTGAGTGCAGAGCAGAGCCAGTCTGTCCATCAGACTTCCTTTCAGCTGCCCTGGGCTGGCACTTCTTTACCCTGGAGGAGGACCACACTCAGCTGTTCCCTTGAAAGGAAATTAGATGCTGCTGAGAGCAGAGGAATCCAGTTTAAAACTCCCTTCCCCAGTAAAGGTCTATGAGCTTTTTGTTTCCCTGAAAATGGGGTGTCTGGCAAAAAGAGTCAGCTTTGTCCTCACTCCATGGACAGCATTGCCCAGAGACCCAGAGGCAAGGCGGGGGCTTGGATACGTCTGGATGGCAGAACCCCCAGAAACCCTGCAGAAAAGAGCAGCAGCAGCAGGGGCGGGTGGAGAAATGAGGATCAATACTACAACGCTTCTGTCAAGGGAGTCGAGACTGGGGAGGGATAGATGGGCACTCAGGAGAGTCTCCTGAGCGGGCAGCTCCTGCCCTGGATCCCAGGGCCTTGAGGGCAGAGGCTCTGCTGGGTGGAAGAGGAGACCGGGGGTGCTTGCTTGGTAAAAAGCATGTTCACTGAAGGGCTCACAGGGCAGTGCCCAAATTCCCTTCCCCCTACAGCCCTTGCTGTCACCCTACTACTCTCACCCCTGCCAACGCCTCTGGTTCCTGGGGCTGTCCCTGTGGGGGACTCTTTCTCTGTCCCCACATCTCCTCCCTGTCACTGGCAGCACTTTTTCTGCCCCTTCTGGGCTCCCTCCAGGTGTCCCTGGGTCTTCAGAAGAACCTGCTGTGAAACAGGCTGAAGTCAGCACTGATTTTCCCTCCCTCAGTTGGGGAGAAATATTTCCAGAAGTGCAATTTCTCCTCCCAGGGACAAAGTTACATCTAAATATAAACTTTTTTGGTCTTATTATTTTTTAGACAGGATGCCTGGACAGGGACAGGCAGGCATCTTCTTTACTCCTTCTGAGGGAAGGGATTCAGCCGAGGGAATCGAGGGATCTCATCCTGCATTTCTGTTCCTAGCCTTTGAAGGAGACCCAGCTCCCTCCTGTGCTGCCACAGATGCACAGGAGGTGGGGTAACTCTTGCCACTGTTCAGCTGTGCATGAAATAGGCACCTGCATGTGAGCCCCTTTTCTCAACTCCCACACTAAGTAATGGAGATGGAGGGCAGGAGTCAAATGTTCAGATGCAAATACCTGGGAATGTTTGAGTTGCCAGAGGTGGTTCGAGGTACATGCAGATAGCTGCAAGCTCTAATGGAGAAGTTCATAGAGACAGAGAAACATCTTGGGGATTATACACCTGGTGGGAAACTCCTTTGGCCAAGTAAAATGACAGCTGAAATAAAGGCCAAAAGAACTTTTCCTACTCATTAAGTTCATGGCAGTTTTCAGAGTTGTTCATATGAACAATTGCAATCAGCTACCCTAGGGATGGTCAGACCTGTCTCTTTTTCATCAGCTGAATTCACCCAATCTCCAGTGACCACAATGGCATTTGTCCCATATTCAGGCCCTCATTGCCTGACAGAATTCAGGGCAGGTACTCAGTGTTCCAGCCCAGGCCCACAGAGCTCTGAGATGCCAGGACGGGGAGGGACTGCACAGGACCTACGGGAATGCAATTCCCATTCAGGGTGAGTGTGTCACAGATGCCTCAGACTGCATCACAGAAACACACAATCATAGAATGGCTCGAGTTGGAAAGATCCTTAAAGATCATCAAGTTCCAACCCCCCTGCCCTGGGCAGCAAAACTTCCCACAGAGGTTGCTCAAAGCCCCATCAACCTGGCCTTGAACTCCTCCAGGGATGGAGCAGCCACAGCTTCTCCAGGCAACCTGTTCCAGTGCCTCATCACCCTCACAGTAAAGAATTTCTTTATAATATCTAATCTAAATCTCCCCTCTTTCAGCTTAAAACTGTTACCTCTCATCCTCTTGCTTCACTCCCTGATAAAGAGTCCCTCCCCATCTCTCCTGTAGCCCCTTTAGGTACTGGAAGGCTGTTATAAGTTCTCCCTGGAGCCTTCTCTTCTTCAGACTGGACAACCCCAACTCTCTCACCCTGCCCTCACAGCAGAGGTGCTCTATCCCTCTGATCATCTTTGTGGCCCTCTGCTGGACTCATTCCAACAGGTCCATGTCCTTGTGCTGAGGATTCCAGAGCTGGACACAGTACTCCAGGGAAGGGCACCTCAACATCTGCACCCCAGGGAGGGGCTCAGGGGCCCTAAGGATAGTGCCCAGTCTCTGCTGAAGGGAGAATCAGCTTGTGTCCAGGTCCCACAGACTGCACTGCCCAGAACCCCCCCAGCTCAGTGTCTGAAATGCATCTGAGACATCCCCCACTCCACCACCCCCCAAACCTGGAGCTTCCAAAAGCAACAACAGGAACAGCAGGAAAAAAAAGGAAGGGAAAAAAAAAAAAAAAAGGAGATGCAACACCTTGATCCTTCTGCAACTGGGGAAAAGGAGAGAGAGAGCTGGGCCCTCAGCAAAGCCTCCTCACACAGCAGAGCCCAGCGCCTCCCAGCTGGTGAGACCCCCAACCAGTGGCTCCAGTCCCTGTTCTCTGCAGCAGGAGGTGGATCCATGTCAGGAGAGACACCCATCTGCCCTACTGGAGCTCTGGCTGGAGAGGAGGCAGCTCCTGCCCTGGAGCCCCCAGCCCTGGAGGCAGAGGCTCTGCCGGGTGGGAGGGCAGAGCAGGGAGGGCTGCTCAGAAGGAGGGGTCTGTGCTGGAGGGAACGACAAGGAGCTTCCTGAACTCCCACTGCCTTGACACCTCTGGCTGTAGCTTCCTCTCACTCTCTGGCCATGTCTCTGCTGCCTGGGGCTGTCCCTGCTGGGGACTGTCTCTCTGTCCCCACATCTCCTCCCTGTCCCTGCTCCCACAGCCCATCCCACCCACCATGTGCTCAGCTCTGCCCTGCAGACCCCTCCTAGAGCAGGACACTGCCCAGAGGACACTCTGCAGTTGCAGGCTCTGATGGGAATGTCAGCTCATCTCTGATGAGGACGGCAAGGTGATGCTGGGGATCTCTGTAAGCCAAAGCTGGTTTATTTTTGACACTCACAGGTTTATAAATCTCTAAGTGAAACAGAACTGGAGTTTTAGTGCCTCCTTCCAAATCCAGAAAATAATTTCCATGTCCAAACCCTCTCCACATCCCTGAGACCACCAAGAGTAAAAAGACTGAAGAACTGGCTACTTCCCTTTCAGGTAAACCCTGCTTTGATGATCTCCTTGAAAAACTTCCTCTGCCTGTGTGATCTGGAGCTGCGAGAAGCCCTGATCTCCATGATAAGCACCATCTTCACAGCAGAAGGACCCTGCTCTGCCCTGCCAGGGGTGACTCCTTCCACCCACAGCTTCTCCCCACATCACCATCGGGATCTCCTTGGGCAGGCACAGACCTGACCCCTGGCTGCACACCCTGATTACACTGTCCTGCAGCCATCCTCACCTGTCTTCACAACCCACGGCACCCCCAAGAGAAGGCAGCCATCCTGCCCCGTCTCTCTGATGGTTTAGGAGGGAAGCCCTGCTCTGGAGCACGTCCTCCTTCTCTGCACTGGAGAGACATCCCACAGGTTGCCCACATTGAGGAGGAACTTCAAGGGAGCTCCACTGCATTGCTCTGCACCCAGAGACTTGCCGTGTTCGGGGCTCTGCAGGTTTCTCCGACAGTGAGCTCTCAGCACCTTCCCTCTCTCAACCGCCTCCAACCTCTCTCTGCCCTGATGGTCTCCCCTCGGTGCCTGCAGGCAGTGCCCTCAGCCCTTGGCAGAGGAGCTGCTCCTGGGCAGAGCTGTCTCTCTGCAGCGCTGCCCCATGGCCAGGAGCTCCCTCCATCCCAGGAGCCCGGCCCAGCTCAGCACCAGAGACCAGCGCAGAACACTTTAATGAGACCCCTGGTGGTTATGGTGTTGAGTCTGTGAAACTCAGACACCGAGAGGCGGTTTAGGAAACTTCTCAAGGAGTCAAAGTCAGATGAGAAGTCCACAGTTTCTTGGGCTGTTAATGGTTCCCACTGAGGGACACCACTGACAAAGCCTCCCTGGGATTGGTTAGAGCAGAAAACTCCAGGCAGTGGTGACAAGCAGACAAAGGCAAGGTAAAGGTGGCTCTGATGTTAAGTAAACCCAGATATGTTCCATCAAGCCAAAAGACCAAGCCCTGACCTCCAGCTGCTGGAATGGAGATCCTGTCCCTCACACATTCCTCGGGGCTCTTCCTGGGCAGCACAATTTGGGGAGGTGCAATGTCTGGTGCAGGACCAAGGTGCTCTGCTTCTGGATTGGTCCTGGGTTGGCTAAGAAGGCAACGAGGTGCTGGTGCTGTAAGGTTAAGGAGCTTTCTGGTAGGCCCTGGTGGTTGAGATAATAGCCATAGCCAAGGTGAAAAGACCTCAGCTCTGTTGGGGGCTTTTAGTCTTGCCAGAGCCCTTTACAGCCTCCACCACAGGGTGTCCTACAGGGTCCCACACTGGTGTCTGACACCACACAATGCAGACCAGTCTGTTCCCAGAAGGGCCCTAAGCAATGTGTGAGGGACATGTTCTTCCTTCCCAGAGGCTGGAGGTCAGGACTTGTATCCTTAATATAGTATTTCTAGGTTTCCTCTCACTAGACCAGGTTACTCAAAGACCCGTCCAGCCTGGTCTTGAACCCCTCCAGGGATGAGGCAGCCACAGCTTCTCTGGGCAACCTGTTCCAGTGCCTCATCACCCTCACAGCAAAGAATTTCTTCCTAATATCTAATCTAAACTCCTGAAAGAGGGAGTTTAAAACCATTACCCCTCGTCCTATGGCTCCCCTCCCTGATCAGGTGTCCCTCTCCAACTCTTCTATAGGTTCCGTTTAGATACTTGTAGGCTGCTGTAAGGTTTCCCTGGAGCCTTCTCTTCTCCAGGCTGAACAATCCCAAGTCTCTCAGCCTGTCCTCATAGTAGAGGCGCTCCAGACCTCTGATCATCTTTGTGGCCTCCTCTGACCTCACTCCAACTGATCCATGTCCTTCCTGTGCTGAGAAAAAATCTGCTCTCCTGAAGCCGTGCTCTTTGTCTTCTTTCTTTTCCTCAAGGTCCTCAGCTCTAACTTCTCACTCCTGACTTTTACATTGCTAACCAGTGCTTCCTTTTTGGTAACTCTTGTGGGTTAAGCCCAGTAAGAACTACACTGCAACTTGCTCACCTCCCTCCTCCAACCTCAGTGGGACAGGGAAAGAGGAAAGGAAGAGGTAAAGCAAGAAAACATGGGAGTTAAGATGGGAAAAAGAAAAAGGTATTTATAGGGGAAGGAGAAGCATAAAAAGAGAGATAGAAGGAAAACAAAACAAGCAGAAGAGGTGATGCAAAGGCCTCCCATAGGTACAGCATTGCCCAGCCAGTTCCTGAGCAAAAGAGTGCTAACATCCCTAAACCCCCGCTTCTCCCTTTTTACTGCTGAGCATGATGTTGTATGGCCTGGAATATCTCTTTGGTCTGTTGGGTGATCAGCCTGGTTTTGTCCCCTCCTAGCTTCTTGCACCCTCACTCCTCCAGCACATTCGCTGCAGGGGCACAGTCAGAACAGAGGCAACTTGATGTTGTGCAAACCCTGTTCAGCAATAGCCAAAACATTAGAGTGTTCTCAGCATTGGTTTGGTCACAAATCCAAAACACAGTACCATGGGAGCTTCCATGAAGAAATTTACCTCCATCCCAGCCAGACTCAGTCCAATCTTTATCCCTTATTCCATACCATTCACGTAACACTCAGGTCTCACTCTATCCTCATTCACCACCACCCCCTGCCCACCCTGTGATTTGTTTACAGCTGTCACTCCCTTATCTATGGGCCACCCTTATCGAATGTCCATAAAATTGTTGATAAAGTGTCCATTGAGTTCATGTTGTCCCTCACTTGGCTTCTATTTGTTATGTTGGTTACTCAGGACAAGAGAGACATGTTGTCTGGAGTTACTGGACATGAAGACTAGCTGATGTGGGGTCATTGCTGTACTTGCTCAGCTTTTGCAAGGTTCATTTTGGTGATCTGCTGTAGTACTTCCCAAAATATACATCTCAGATTGTGGAGGTTTTTTGCCCCAGGGTTAAATTTTCTGGAGGTGCACATCAGATTTCCCCATCATCCAACCAGTGCACCCGATTCTTGAGCAAAAGCTATCCCACAAACAGGTATACTGTTTCCCCAGGGAGGAGCAACCCATGCTGTCTCTCCCAGCCAGTTCCATACATGGACAATGGGGAACTTTACTCCTTCTAAAACAAACAGGGATTTTGTTGGGCAGGGCCAGGTTGGTCAGCCAATCTTCTGCTATTACCTGGGCATGGGGCTTCTGCTAAATTTGCATCTCACCACTAGTGGTTCCCAGCAGCCATTGCTCTCAGTATAGTCTTCAACAGGCCATTCTCTCGGTCCACCTTTCCCGAAGTTGGTGCATAGTGGGGGGTTTTGGCACACTCACAGAATCCCAGAATGATATAGGGTTGGAAGGGACCTCTGGAGATCATCTAGTCCAAGCCCCTGCCAAAGCAGGTCCACCCAGAGCAGGTTGCACAGGAACGTGTCCAGGCGGGTTTTGAATGTCTCCAGAGAAGGAGACTCCACCACCTCTCTGGGCAGCCTCTTCCAGGGCTCAGCCACCCTCAAAGTGAAGAAGTTCCTCCTCATGTTTAGATGGAACTTCTTACATTCAAGTTTGTGCCCATTCCCTCTTGTCCTGTCACTGGGCACTGTGGAGGATGGAGAAGCTGGGGATGCGCTGCTCTGTGGGAGTTTGGCAGATGTTCTTGCACTGGTGGGAAGGAAGTCTTGGGAATAGTAAAACAATGTCTTTACATAGTATCATCTGTGTGGTGTGAAATCTAGCAAGGCAGTACAAAAACAGATAGCAAGGGAAATAATAGATAATAATGTTTGGGGAATATAGGCGGGATAAACATTTAAATGTAGCCAATTGTATTGTTCACAACGGTGTGTTGACGTTCACTCGCAACCTATCTGTGTAGCGAGCACGGCGCATGATCAAAGAACAGAAACTATATATGCTGTAAAAGAAAAACAATACATGTCTTCGTCCTTGTCTCACAACTTGGCAGAGTCTGTGCCTTGACTGCCGCAGGGCACCACTGAAAAAGGACTGGCCCCATCCTCTCGACAACCACCCTTTAAGTATTTACAAGCATTGATCAGATCCCCCCTCAGCCTTCTCTTCCCCAGACTAAAAAGCCCCAAGTCCCTCAGACTTTCCTCGTAAGGGAGATGCTCCAGGCCCCTCAGCATCTTCGTATCCCTCTGCTGGACCCTCTCCAGCAGTTCCCTGTCCTTCTGGAGCTGGGGAGCCCAGAACTGGACCCAGTGCTCCAAATGGGGCCTCCCCAGGACAGAGCAGAGGGGGAGGATGACCTTCCTCCACCTGCTGGGCTACGCTACACGCTATTCCTGATGCACCCGATCAATGTGTGTTCCCTGGCCCAGGTGGTTAAGAGGTTGTTTCAGAAATGAATCCTGATGCCTCAATCAGTTCTTTCTGGGTCACCACAGAACTCAGTTTTCAAGGCCCAGGATGGATCACAGTGTGTGTTTCCAACCATCAGGTTGTGACTTCCCCCATAGTAAGCACATGGCACTTGCCTTGATGGGTTCATGGCAGTGTGATACAATCTACGTATGAGGCCTCTCTATATTGATACCGCAGCCACCGTCCTTTACACCAGAGAGGCTTTACTCCCTTGGCTCACTTGAATATGGCACATCTTTCACTTTTGTGAATAACACATGCAATGGCTTCAGTGGTCAGGTTCTCCCCACCCCTCGATCTCAAGCCCGTCTGTACTTTGAAGCTCTCCCTAGATGTCCTGACCTTACATGGCTCCAATGAGCCATGAATATTCACCCTTTATGATCCTTGTCTTGGTCCCCCTTAGCCACTTCAAGTTTGGCACCTGGTCTACTTACTTGTTGTGTTGCTGTTCCTCAGTGATTTCTCTGGCAATTCCTCAATGAGCTCTCCCAGCAGTGGCACTCCCTGACCCTCTAACTTCTGACTGTCAGCCCCACTATCCCAGTACTGGAGCAGCCAGGCACCAATCTGCTTATCTGTCTGGTGGCTGTTAGAGTTCCACAATTCTCAAAGATGTCTCAAGTTCAGGGACCGGGTAATTTTGGCCTCTTGGATGATTTTTCTCACATCTTCCTTCTGTTTCTATGCAAAAGGACCAAATTCCTGATTAGACCCTTTCTTCTCCTCCTCTTCTACTAATCAATGATAGGGACCTGTCCACTTCTGTGTTTGGTGTTTCTTTTTTACCACTGGGGGTTATAATTCTAGTTCATTTAAATTTGCATCTCTATAAAATCCCTGGTGTCCTAGATGTTGTTTGAGTTCCCATCCCAGCCGTGGTGTCCTCAAATGGTAAGTCCATGCCACAATCCTGGCATCCTCAGGGGTGGCTTGGGTCCCTCTCTCAACCTTGCCTTTCTGCTAGTACTGAATGGTAGCTCAATAGGCAGAGACCAAGCCCCGGTACAGTCCTGGGAGCTTCTGGGTTTTATTGGGGTAGGTCAGGGCATCGGTCTAATAGGTAGAAATTATTGGCATATTTTTCAGAAATTATCTCCTTCTAGCAGAGAAGGTCTGATATTTATAGTGAATACCAAGGAATAGTGAGCGCAGAGGCACCTGCTTCTACTTATTGCTGTGACAGCCAAGGTCTACTGACCTTGTTATGCACAAAGTTGAGAGTTGGGATTGGAAGAGCGTAGAGGAGTCCCACCTGTGGGGAGGAGCGGATGGGAGAGGTGACCCAAAACTGAACAACAGGGTATTCCATCCCATCTGCCCCAGGCTCAGTATAAACGCTGGTGGATCAGAGGGGTCAACCTTCAATGGCCGGTGTCCACGGAGGACTCTCTCTGTTCATTTGCCTTTGATCCCGATCTGTGTGTTCCCTAATCCAGATCTGGAATCCAGTTCCCATACACTCTTTGGTCCAGTCTGGGATTGGATGTGATTGTTACCCTGGGAGCTCGATACGGTTTCGTATATATCTATATATTTCAATATTTTCTTATTAATATTATTATGTGGTCTTTATTATTATTTAGTTAGAGTAGTTCAGTCTCTTTTGAACTCAGAAGTCTCTCTCATTCTTCTCTCGCTTGGGAGAGGAGTTAGAGAGCATCTATTGTTCATTTTAGTTCCTGGCCCAATCCACGATGTATCTGCAAGTGCAAAGGCAATAATGAGGAAGGTTCACATCATCCCAGCGGGACCCAGTATAAAAGCTTTCTTGAGTTGAAGGTCAAAAACTTGACATTATATTCTGCATGTGGTCTAGGGAGTGGTGAGCAGGGGGAGACAATCACACCGCCCAAGCTTTTGGCCAGGCTTCTGGTCACAATGTCCAGGACACTTTCTCACCAACAGGACATGCTGCTGGAAGAGTTTTTGGCCTTCTGTCCCCCAGGATCATCAGGGTCTTTATCACAGAACCATACCCTGGCCAGATGGCCCCCAGCCCATGTCACTGCAGTGGGCTGGCTATCCCTGGTGCCAGTGCTAGGTTTTGTTGAATGTCATCAGTTTTCTGAAACAACTATCGTCTCACCGGGTTCCTCTAAATGGCATTCCTAGGGCACCCCTGCTCCTCCCAGTTAGGTGTCCTCAACAAATGTCATGAAGGTTGCATTCTCCAGATCACCTTATGAAGGATCCCCTTCTAACCTGCACCAGGCCCAGGAGAGACCTCTGTGCTGCCCAACCTTCACTGGCCTCCAGGCAGGGTATGATCCCTTTGCCACTGCTTTCTCAGCCCAGGCATCCAATTGGGGTTTTACCCACCTACTTCTCTGTTTGCCCATCCAGACTGTCATGTCCTAACTTGGAAACAAGGATATGGAGACCCACTGTGTGCAAAGCTTTGCTCAAGTTGCGGTAAATGGCATCCACTTTTCTCCTCTTATTCATAAATATAGGTAATTTATCCTGAAGGCAGTCAGCCCAGTGAGGTGGGGTTTACCCTTGATTATATCACATGCCGATGGTTCTTAGCCACCTTATTCTTCCTTAGGTAGACAGAAATGACACCCAAAGACAATCCATTCAGTAACACGCTACAGTTACTCTACAGAAACCTACAGTTCCCTAGGTTGGACTTGGAGAATAAATCTTATGAAGAGAGATTGAGGGAGCTGGGACGGTTTAGTTTGAGGAAGAGGAGGCTGAGGGGAGACCTCATCACTCTCTACAACTACTTGAAAGGACATTGTAGAGAGGTTGAGGCTGGTCTCTTCTCACAGGTAATTAGCGACAGAACAAAAGGGAATGGCTCCAAGCTGCATCAGGGTAGGTTTAGACTGGACATTAGGAAAAAATTCTTCACAGAAAGAGTGGTCAGACACTAGAATAGGCTGCCCAGGGAGGTGGTTAAGTCACCATCCCTGAATGTGTTTAGATGTGGTGCTGGGGGACATGGTGTGTGGGAGAATTTTGTAGAGTGGGGTTGATGGTTGGACTCGATGATCCCGAGAGTCTTTTCCAACCTGAATAATTCTATGACTTCTGTCCTCTTTCAGACGTGGGTGCAACATTTCCTTTCCTACACTCCATCCTGTCCTACCTCTCCATGATCTTCCCAAGGGGACCAAGAAGGGCCTTCCTGGGAGAGCAGCCAGCTCCCAGCATCATCCTCCAGTGCAACCCTCCATTTTCCCATACACTTGTACAGGCAGAGTTCCTGCAAGTGAACCCTGACTCCACCTTCAGCCACTGCTGGTCATGTTTCTCCTCTGGAGCCTCGACCCTACAACAGAGGTGGAGAGGCAAGGATGGATCCTGCAAGAGCTTTCAGAGTCCAACACTGTTGAGTCTGTGGGTTCAGCAAGAAAGTCATGGCAACAGCACCATGATGATACTGCTGCTGGCGGTGCTGTGAACGGGGGAACAGCTGAACGTGTGTCTTTGGGGCTTGACAGTGTTGCCACCCGGAGCACTGACCATGGAGACATGGAGCTCCCTACCCCAGAGGAGGATCTCTCCCTGACTGGCAGAAAAGCACTGAGGTTGGTCCCAGCACGGCAGTCACTGCTGGTACAAACTCTCCCCAGGAAAAGGCAGAGCCCGTGGCAGAGTGAAGCAGACATGTTTCCACTGCCCTTGTGTGTGGGGAGGGTTCACAACAGAGCAAGAGCTTGTCACGACATGGCCCATGCCATGAGGATGTGAGGAGAGGAAGATGTGAGGTGAAAGGAGTGAGTGGGAGGTGGCCACAGGCAGGGGAAACCAAACCATGACCCCTTCTGCCCAGCCCGGCTGCAGGGTGTATGGGACAGGGTGGATCCCCTCCATCATCCAAAACAGTAACCATCCAAACGGGGTTTTCTTGCAATAAGGTTTTATTGAGGGGCAGAGGGCTGGAGGAGAGAGATGAGCAGGGCTTGTAGGGGAAGAGCATGCGTTCACACACGTGCACATGGAGGAGCATGCCCAGCCCAGGGGGACCTCCTGGCTGGACAGATTTTCCTGAAGAGGGTTCCAGGAACAGGCAGGTAGAGATGGGGAGCAGAGAGGGAGACACAGGGGCCTTGATAGAGGCAGGCAGTGTGGGTGAAAGGAGCTCTGGGGCTTTGGGAGAAGTCAGGGAGGGCCACCACCGCGCTCCCACCTCTGACAACCCCAATGAGAGCAATGTTCACAATGGACATCCCCCCTCCCACCCCGAATCCAAGGTCTTGTGCTTTTACATCATGTTTGAGTTTCTAGGGAAACCCCAGCCTTTGGCCTCTGCTCACCTGGAGGGCGTCCCATAAGGCAGCAGGTTCCTGTGACAAGCTGCTATGAAGCCTCTGTCTCCAGCACGGAGCCTTGCGGAGCTGGCACAAGGAGCCCCTGGCATAAGGAATGGCAGCTTCTGGGACCAGCTCCTGGCAATGGCAGTACTGGTTTTGCTGGGCACTGTCAGGCCTTGCAGAAGGGGAAGAGGCACCTCCTGGTGCCTAGAGGCAGGTGAGAAGAAGACTAAAAACCTAAATAAAGACATTCACAATCCAATCTCTGGCAGGATTTTTGGAGCTTCAACCCCCCCCCCCCTCTTTCTTCTGATTTTGAGGACCCTTCGCACTTGTAAAGTGGCAAAATCTTAATGGCTGTTTCTGGACATGGGGAAGGCTGTACTAAATGGAAACTCTGAGAGATTCCCTGATTTATCCCAGCATCCTGTCCCCTGCTGTGGGGCAGAGACAAAGCGAGACAGGAGGAGAAGCAAGCGCTTTGTGTGATCCAGCTGTCCCACGNCCCCATATGTAACCCAAGGTCTCCCAGTAACCCCCCAGCAGAATCCAGTATTCCTCAATAGCTCCCAGTACCTTGATTTCCTCCACTCTGAGCTGCTGCCCAGTGGCTGGGATGTCCCCGTTGCGGTGCCAGGCAGCGTGGGGGGCCGGGGAGGCTGCAGGGGGAAGCCCCTTCCCACTCCTGTCACTCGCCTGCCCATTGAAGTGCCGCCGAGTGCCCCAGCCCCCCCGGCCAGCCCCACGTCGGGGGCTCTTGGTGCTGGGTGGCCCACAAAGGGACTGCATCTCCCTATTGAGCCCCTCAGCCCGCCGGCGGCCCCGCTTGAGGGGGGGCCGTGAGGTTGGGCACTCCTGGGCACCCCCACTGGGTCTGGGGCTGCCCAGCTCAGCCGGACGGGGCACAGGGGGCTCTAAGGCACTTGGGGTGCCCTCAGGGAGGCCGGGAGGTGCAGGGGCACTTGGGGAGCCTCCAGCACTGGGACCCAACAGCATCGCTGACTTCTCGGGGTAGCCGAATCTGGGGCCCAGCTGTCAGGGAGCAGTGAGAGTCAGTAAACCCCCCCATGTGTCCCCCACATCCCTCCTTGTCCCATACAACCCCCATAC
>JAHREE010142384.1:0-19735 GCA_033628505.1 Tringa tobata | reverse complement strand
TTGAATGTCTCCAGAGAAGGAGACTCCACCACCTCCCTGGGCAGCCTATTCCAGTGCTCTGCCACCCTCAAGGTAAAGAAGTTCCTCCTCATGTTTAGGTGGAACTTCTTGTGTTCAAGTTTGTGCCTGGTACCTCTTGTCCTGTCATTGGGCACAACTGAAAAAAGACTGGCCCCATCCTCTTGACACCCACCCTTTAAGTATTTATAAGCATTGATCAGATCCCCCCTCAGTCTTCTCTAGACTAAAAAGACCCAAGCCCCTCAGCCCCTCCTCATAAGAGAGATGTTCTAGGCCCCTAATCATCTTTGTAGCCCTCTGCTGTACCATCTCCAGCACCTGAACCTTCTGCACCTGTCCAGGTAGGATGGTTTTGCTCTTCCTTTGTGTCCTTTCTGTCAAGCAACTGGTATTTTCCCATCTCAGAGCTCCCGACAGGTGTGCCTCCACTGAGAGCTGTCCCTCATGTGTGAGGGCTGCAATTCCCCATGCCCTGTCCTGTCTTAAGACACATGGTTAGGCTCTCCTTGGGGTTGCCAGGGGAACATTTACAGAGTACAGTGTTCTTGTTGTCTTCAAATGGATCCAGACGTAGCCTTGCTTAAACCCATCCTTGAACATTTTCCTGGTGGAGGGACATCATCTGCAGGCTTTGTTGGGCTCTCCTCTGTGTTAGAGGCAACTCTCGTATCACAGGAGGAGAGCTTTCTGGTAAGGAATTGGTACTTGTGATTAGTATGCTTCCTTCAGGCTTCCCTGCTCATGACTTCCTGTCCAGTGCATGCTTGGGCTTCTTAACCTGTACCATAGCTAAACTGAAATTCACAGCAGCTTTGGATGACCAGGGTAGCACTCTCTTTTACTAAGACAGTGTACGAAGTATGTTGTTTTGCTTTGTTTGGCCTAGGAAGTGAAAGCAAAGTGCCCTATAACTGGTAAGTCACATCTTAGCAGGATAACGATACTCACCTGCCATGTCATGGTGGGCCCCAGCAAGTACTGGGGTCCCATGAGAGAGAATAGATCAGACATGGAGGCCCTGCAAGAGTAGCTGTTTGTCTTAGGTGACAGAAACACCACTCCTGAACTTAAAAAAAACCCTGAATAACTTGTTCCCATTCTCAAAGAGAAATATGCCCAGTGGAGATCATATTTTTCCACAGGCAGCTTCCATTTAAGTCTCCCGCTTGGCAGAAGAAGTTGCCTTGTACAAGGCAGGTCAAGCACTGCCGCTTCTTTGAGAGCATCCAGCAGCTGTCAGAAAGGGATTTCACCACTATTTATTCTCATGTCAGTCTGAGCTGGAAGCGGGAGATGGGATAATTAGAAATATCCCTATCAACAGAGAAAGAGTTCCCTGCTAAAACCTCAAGCTGGACAAATTCTCAGAGGCCTTAGTTGCTCAACTCACTGAAAATGTCCTTGTGATTTTTCTTGAAAGTTTGGCCTTGGAATTCACACCACTGTCACATGCAAATGCCCTGACCCAAGCAAACAAAAAAGGACTGAAAATGGAGTATTAAGTGGACATTCGTTGCTTAGCCTCCTTTGTGACTATGGATGTTTGCCTGAAGTATTATAGTGAACATGCTTTTAGGATGCAAAATTTTATAATGCAACAGTATGTATTTTACTAACATTCAACTGTGTTACTGTGCTTGTGGAAAATTCAACAACCAGAAAAATATCTTTATATCATTACTGTTTTGTACAGAAAATGCACAAGAGTTGTCATACTCTCTTTGTAAAGAATACTTCTATTATCCATGAATTATTTTCTTTTCTTTGAAAGATGCTTTTTCCAGAAAAAATATTTTTTGAAAAATCAAATTTTTAGTACCCCTTATACACTTTCTACACGGCCTTTACATGAAAAATACCACAATATTTCCTTAGAGAATCTCCATAATTTTTCAGCCCCTGTAATTTGTAGTTTAGAGCATCAATTTGACTATTTGTTAGCAATAATAAGGAAAGGTTTAGACCTAAAAAACCATTTAGAAAGGTTTTTCTAAGCACTGAAATAATTTTTTAACTCTGCATTTCATTTCAAGAGGATATATTTTTCAATCAATCTATTTTAAATTTTATTTTTTAAATTTCCAAAAGGCTACAGTTGTTCTTGGGTGCCTCATAAAAGAGGGGTGTGTGTGTTTGTTTTTTGTTTTGGGTTTTTTGTTTGTTTGTTTTGCATTTAGGTTTATTTAGTGAGGGACGTCTTGGTGGCTTTCCTCCACCCCATGTATTTTTGAATCATGAATTTCTGCTTTTATACTTACTTTAAACCCCTGCCTTTGTTCTGAGTCTTTGCTGAAAATGTGAAGGAGAAAAGGTGTACAATGGACAAAACAGAACAAGTGATGAGCTTTTAATCGAGGAGGCTGGCAGTGAAGGTTGAGTAACTCTTTCCTAGGAATATGTTCTTATTAAGACTCTTTGTAGCTCCTTTGCTTTAACATCAAATGGCTTACTTTTGGTTTGTCACTTAATTATCACTGCAATCTATAAATTGTTATTGGTTAATTACAATGCTTAATTAACTATGTCATTGAAAAGGTATATGAGGTCTGTAACCCTTGGGAAATAAGGTTTAGGTTGCAAAACCTTTTCAGTAAGAATATTCCACTTGATTAACTAGTGTTAAAAGTTTCACCAATAAAAAAAGCCACTTCCTCAATGAGGAAAGAAGAATGAGGCTTTTCCCTGAAGGCAAGTTGTTCTTATGTGCAGGCCTCACTAGGGGGCAATTTTGTTTCTTTTCAAAGTCTGCCTTCCATCAGAGACAGACCAGTGAATTACAGTACCATGGGTCTGTCCCATGTCCATCCCTCTGTCTAGAAGGCAATGAATTGTCTGTCTCTGGACAGGTGTGCAGTAACCACAAGAACAAAAGCACATAATCAGTGATACAAACTTTAGATTTTTTTTATTAAGTGGAATGCATAAAGCAGGTTGTTAGCAATTTCTGTTCTATCATAGACACACATACAACTGTCTAGGTCCCTGCCCCTCCAGTCCAGGCTACACGAGCATCACAGAACCAGGGGACCTCCACGATTTTGGTGACCTTCTGACACACTTGGACGCTGCTTGGCAGCTCAGCTGCTACACACAGTGGCTACACCTTGGGAACTGATCTTTGCAGGGGTCCGTGTGTGCAGGTTGCCCACTAGAGGCTCTTGTTTTCACTGCATATTGTCTTCTAACTTAGATGGTGGGCATTGGCCTTCAAAAGCTGCTTCTTTTGAAAAATCTGCTACCTCATAACTGGATTCAAAATGATCATCTGGCTGTACCCTCGAAGTCATGGGTGAAACTTCCAAATTCTGATGAATATGTATTCTTAAATTGTTTGCTTGATTTTCTTGGGCCACATTTCCAATTTTCTCCAACCATACAAAAAAGAAAAAATTACATTTTTAAACATGGTGAGATTAGATTCTTACTTAATCTCATGAATCTAGGAGCTGAGACTTTAAAGAAAACCAACAAAAAATATGAGACCCATAATAAAGTGGTGAGAAATTAAAAGCCCATCTACAGCACAGGGATGCTGTAGTATAGGGATGCTGTAGCATAGGGACATTGTCCAGCTTACTGGCCTACAGATCAACCTTATTACCTAGGCAAGATTTTCTCTAAAAACATGCACTCTGTTGTTAAAATTAATTAGATTTCTTTTTTCTAGATGAAAATCCTAACTTTTACTGTGATACCCAAGCATTTAGCTTCTCTAAATTGCTGAGTTTTACACCTCTGTGGAAATGGATTATTTTGTTCTGCTAGGAAAACCAGAAATATTGAAAAATAATTATTTTCTGGGTGACATAGGCATTTTCTTCATCTTAAAATGTACTGTTCTATTTTCTTTTTCTGAGTATTCAACATTATTTCCCTGGTACTTCTTGCTCCATTCAGATGTATTTTAAAAGGAAAATTGTTATCTCAAAATCATCTTGTTCTTTATAATGTGAATATGTTCTTTACAAAATAAGCAAAATAGTACAATAATAATTTCAGCCAAAATCATAATATATATTTCAAAGTACTTCACAAAATTTCTCAGAAAATTTGTGTATCCCTAAAAGAGTACTTTGCAGTGGCTTCTCTCTTTATAAAATGTTGCCCAGTTGTACTGTGTGCTCTCTGACTTTAGCAAGGGAGCCTAGAGTCATCAACACTGCTGTAAAGCAGAATGGTTATTCAGATATGCGATTTCACTGAGGTTTACACTGCAAGAACAGTACCATGGCAGAGTAGTGTAGGACCACAAGGACATCTTGCTAATGAGGCAGGGAGGGCATTTGTAACCCCATGACTCACCTATAAGTCGGCAGCAGCACATCATTTCTTGCCAGCTTACAAAAGCTGAAAACACACTACCTCAATGATGAGGACAATAACAGCTATATAATGGCAGTTCCCTGTATGCCCTTAGGGGCAAATAATTTATTCCATGATACCAAGGTATGCAAACCTTGCATACCTTCTGTAAGAGGCTTCTCTGTGGCACTCCAAAATGCTGGAAAGGGTGGGAAATAACAGTGTTTCCTCAGGAGGAGTTTCGTGTTGGCCCGCTCACCTGTGCTCACCTTGACATCAGCTCTGCACCATGTCCCCTTTCCACGCTCTTTTTTCCCACCTTGGCTACTTCTGCTCAGGAAACAGAGTATGTCACATGCATCTCTGAGCTGATGTATTACATAAGATAATACGAATCAAGTGTTTACACACAGCACGAGAGGAACAAGCTAGTCTCTGGAAGAGTAAATATCTTTAGAAAAACTGATGTGTCATTTGCATAGAGCTGGGGTCTCAACTGTGAAAATCTAATTATTTGTTTATTTAGGTGTGAAGGTAAATTCGTCATCAGACCTAGGACTAAAGTAATGCTCTGTACAGGAATGAAGTCATTTCCAAACACAATGGAAAAATGGTGGGCTGCAGGAGCCATTGTGGGGTGTGCTGGGCATTCACTTAGGGCCTTTTCCCAGGCAGAGCTGGAATAGTCTGCCAAAATTTTACCCCTGTCCAGTGTTTATCTAGTCTCAAAGGTTTCTATGTGATGTAAGAAGAAGCATGAATAGTGTATGTTTTCTTCTAAAGAGGCAGTCTGAAATGAGGAGTGAACTGCACGCTGTAGGCTTGAATAAAACTGGCTTATTTGTTTTGATGTGACGTAATTTAAGCATCTATAGCGAGGTGAAGAAGGAAAAAAGAAAGCAAGAGAACAAAAATTTCTGTGAAGCCATTGTAGTCCTATTAGTCAAACTGGAGTTCATAGGAGATTTGTGTATATACCTGCATGAAGAATCTTCTCTTCAAATTGATTTAAGGGAAAGGTATTAAATCATGCAAAATGAGAAATGTGGAAATGCCTTAAGTTACAATCTTTTTCTATTTTATATATATTTTTTCATTCTTAGATGAGAAAGCTTATGTTAGGTCAGACAGAGTGAAAGCTCACAATATATTCCCTTGGAAATCCAATGAGTACAATTTGGCTGCCACAAAGCCTCACAGATTGTGAAATATATTTTATAGTATCATTTGAACAAACTAATTGATCGTTTTATATAAGGTAAAGAAATCTCAGAAACAATGGGAAATAACATGCAATTTGTTAAATGAAAGAATCAATTGGGGTTCTCTGGTCAGGGTGTCCATGACCCCTGATGGCACTGGCAAATTTATATGTGCTTAACCACATGCATCAGCCTACCAGAGTGTGATGCATAAGGTAGAGAGCATGACACTGGGATAAAGGCCACTCAGGCTACTTCAGCTTGGGGATTACTGTTGTCTCTCTCACTTTTTAAGCTGCTTCCACCATGTCTAAGACTGCATCTACATTGCCATGTAGAATATTTCCTCCAGGTACCCTTGAAGCAAAATGGTCCATCCACTTGTCACCCGCTGGCCAACTATAGAAGTGGGGTTTCCGGTATTATGATTGCTGGTATTATTCAGGGGAAACCTTAGTGCACTTGGGGCTTGGAAATCCTGCCTCCACAAAGCCCATTCACAGCAATATCAATAAGTCCTACCTCCCGTCACAATCCAGCTTTCCTATTTGCCCTTCAGCTACTAATATGCAACATCAGAGGTGACCAATGTTCTCCCTTGACAGTAGTACTATGTTCTTCCTAGAAGGTTTTGGGTGTTGCCCATTGCTAAAGCAGGTAAAATTTATGTCCCTCACAAGCAGGAACTTGTGCTTTCCAAGACAAACAGTAATGTGTGCCAGGATCCTGGCAGTCTTGGATTCAGGTTGTTTCTGAGACCCTATGAAAAGGAACCCAGTGCTTCTCTGATTATCCTCCATGGGTAATACTGTAATAGTGGAAAAGATGGTACATCAAGAATCTAGGAGCATTATGATTCCAGTGAAGGATCGGCCATGACTTCCCCAAAGGACTGGAAAGACACTGATTGTCAACTTCTCTTGCTACATTCTTCCAACACTGACCTACCTCCATGAAAGGAAAGGGCAGCTTCTCAGCTTAACCAGAGGATTTCTTCCCTGAAGAAGTCTGGACTAGAAAGATAATGAGCAAAGCATACGGTTGAACAAAGATATGAACCCATATTCTTGAGTATAAAGCTGCCAGAAAAACGTCACACCAACTCTCCTTCCTTTAACAAGTCTAGTATAAATTAAAATTACATGTTTTATTAAAATTATGTATATATTTATACACAAATTAAATCATGTATCCTGATCCTGAGCCCTCATAGTGTGAAGTGCAGGGCTAATTGCTGCAGAATCATCTCAGTCACCTTTGTAGCAGAGTGATAGTTCACTGTTACAAACACCACATTTTTCATTGTTCTACTGTCCTCAGTACTTCAGATCTGTCTTTCCTTAGAAATGGAGAAAAAGAGAAATTCTAATAAGAGTGAAAGTGCAGTATGTTCTTTAGCACATGACAGTGCTGCAGAGAGACAACACAACAGCAGTAGGATGCAATTTTTCTGATACTTCTGTGGTATGATACTGTTGGTTACCTGTACTAACAATTGCTGAATCCCAGTGGTCAAATCACTGCTGCCTGGTGCAAATCCAATTGAGATTGTGCAGTGTGGTGTCTCTAAACTTGCCCATTTAAGTGACTGAGCATGGACTTGAGGAGAGTCATTGTGGCTTGTTGAATTAGGATATATTCCTTGCAAATCTAAGTTTGTGACATAATCAGGTCCCCACTTTTCTCAGACATTTATATCCAGAGCTAGATCCTCATTAGTACAACATGGCTATCGTTGTTTACACTGCCATCGGTTCTTACAAATTGTTTTGACTTTTATTCTTCGCTGTAAGAGTCCCTAGGGTGGGAGGATTGTAGGTTATTTTGTTTTGTTTTCAGTTTTTGTAGTGTCCCGCTTAGCGATTAGGTAGCAAGGCTCAATAGGAAAGACTAACTAGGGTGACTTTTTATAGCTGCTGATTTTCTAGGACAACCTCTATCACACCAGTCTCAGGCTCTGGAAAGACAGGAACATTTTTAGCTTCAGTTCATAGCCAAAAATGACTGGATGCCCTTCAATTTAATAGCAGTTCTCAAACCTAGTAGAAAGTCAGAAAGAAATGGGAAGCGGGATGGTTGATTTGCATCCTGACTTAGGCAATGAATACCAGCGGGCATATTCTTTTTCACATGGGGCTTTTATTTCTCTTAGAAATCAACACGCTGCATTATCCACACTATGTGTATTTTTGATCCTTACCTCTGATCCAAAGTGAAGCATGTTGTTCTGTAGCTGGGAATCTTGGCATAGTGTGAGCCAGCAAGTTCCAGACATACAAGATGAACGCACCTCATATTGTACTCAGTTTCTTCAGATCACTACCAGCATCTCTGGGTAGTTCAGCAGACCCTGTAGCTTCCTGGGAAACCTGTGCATTCATACCATGTGCAATTGCATGCACCTTGACCTCAGTTACATGGTGTGACATTACATTATAACTGAAGGCTTTTGTTTGTATGCCATTACTGAACAGCCACAGTCTCGCAAAGCCCAAAAGAGACCATGTCCCCAGTCACTAATTACTTTTGATACTTGTGTGTTTTTCTTATCAAGAGGACTTCATGGTAGCAATAGAGAAGATGACTAAAAACTGGCACAATGTGGCTCTACAAATAGCAGTGAGTGTTGCTGTTTCAGCCTTTCAGAGATTAAGGCAGCATCCTCTAGGACAAATAAAGGACAGGCACCTGCGTTTGGGACAGTACTGCGGAGCCACAGTACTACTAAGAGGTGTGTGGTACACAGCAGTGACCACTAGGCCTGTGATCTTCAGTAGAGTTTTACATCAGAGATGGAATTTGCCCTTTAGAGGATTGCATCTGCCTATGGGTAGATGGTGAGCCAAATGAGACCTTATGGGTAAGGATTAAAGAGCAGTCCAGCATGGGTGACGCTGTAGTCAGTGTTTCTTATAGGCTACCCAAAAAGGATGAACAAGTGGATGAAGTCTTCTGCGGAGAGCTAAAAGTACCTTCATGTTTGTGGGGGCTTTAACCACCCCAATATCTGCCCTGCACAGCAAGGCATAAGCAATCCAGGAAGTTTCTGGAGTTTCTGAGCCGGCAATGTGCCTTTGTTGCCAAGAGGGCCAATGGAATCCTGGGCTGCATAGGGAAGAGTGTGGCCAGTAGGTTGAGGGAGGTCATTCTCCCCCTCTACTCTGCACTGGTGAGGCCACAACTGGAATACTGCATCCGGTTCTGGGCTCCCCAGTTCAAGAGAGACAGGGAACTACTGGAAAGAGTCCAGCGTAGGGCAACAAAGATGACAAAGTGACCCGCTTGGTGGATGAGGGAAAGGCTGTGGATGTTGTTTACCTGGACTTTAGTAATGTCTTTGATACAGTCTCCCACAGTATCCTCCTGGAAAAACTGTCTGCCCATGGCTTGGATGGGAGTACTCTCTGCTGGTTTAAAAACTGACTGGGGCGCTGGGCCCAGATTAACTGGAGTTAAATCCAGTTGGTGGCCAGTCACGAGTGATGTCTCACAGGGCTCAGTACTGGGGCCTGTTCTCTTTAGCATCTTTATCAATGATCTGGATGAGGGGATCGAGTGTACCCTCAGTCAGTTTGCAGATGACACCAAGTTGGGTAGGATTGTAAACCTGCTTGAGGGTAGAAAGGCTTTGCAGAGGGATCTGAACAGGCTGGATAGGTGGGCTGAGGTCAATGGTATGAGGTTCAACAAGGCCAAGTGCCGGGTCCTGCAGTTTGGTCACAACAACCCCATGCAACACTACATGCTTGGGGAAGAGTGGCTGGAGAGCTGCCTGGCAGAAAAGGACCTGGGAGTGTTGGTCAACTGTCAGCTGAACATGAGCCAGCAGTGCGCCCAGGTGGCCAAGAAGGCCAACAGCATCCTGGCCTGTATCAGGAACAGCGTGGTGAGCAGGACTTGGGAGGTCATCATCTCCCTGTACTCGGCACTCGTGAGGCCCCACATTGAGTACTGTGTCCAGTTTTGGGTCCCTTACCACAAAAAAGACATTGAGGTGCTGGAGTGGGTCCAGAGAAGAGCAACGAAGTTGGTGAGGGGTCTGGAGAGTAAGTCTTATGAGGAGAGGCTGAGGGAGCTGGGGTTGTTTAACCTAGAGAAAAGGAGGCTGAGGGGAGACCTTACTGCTCTCTACAACTACCTGAAAGGATGTTTTAGAGAGGTGGGGGTTGTTCTCTTCTCTCAAGTAAGAAAAGGANAAGTCTTATGAGGAGAGGCTGAGGGAGCTGGGGTTGTTTAACCTAGAGAAAAGGAGGCTGAGGGGAGACCTTACTGCTCTCTACAACTACCTGAAAGGAGGTTTTAGAGAGGTGGGGGTTGTTCTCTTCTCTCAAGTAAGAAAAGGAAATGGCCTCAGGTTGTGCCAGGGGAGGTTTAGATTGGATATTAGGAAAAATTTCTTCACCAAAAGTCTTGTCAACAGCTGGAACAGGCTTCTCAGGGAAGTGGTTGAATCCCTATCCCTGGAGGTATTTTAAAGATGTGTAGATGTGGTGCTTAGGGACATGCTTTAGTGGCAGACTTGGCAGTGTTAGGTTAACAGTTGGACTTGTGATCTCAAAGGTCCTTTCCAACCTAAATGATTCTATGTTCATGGAATCAGGGAATAACTGAATTGTCAGAGTTGGAAGAGACCTCTAGAGATCATCTAGTCCAACTCCCCTGCTAAAGCAGGATTGCCTGGTGAACATTACTCAGGACTGCATCCAGACAGGTCTTGAAAATCTCCAGAGAAGCGGACTTCACAACCTTTCCGGGCAGCCTGTTCCAGGGCTCTGTCACCCTCACCGTAAAGAAGTTTTTTCTCATATTTGAGTGGAACTTCCCATGTTCCAGCTTGTGTCCATTGCCTCTCATCCTGTCACTGGGAACCACTGAAGAGTCTGGCTCCATCCTCCTTCAACCCACCCTTTAGATACTTGTAAGCATTAATATGGTCTCCCCTCAGCCTTCTCCAGACTAAAGACTCCCAGCTCTCTGAGCCTTTCCTCATAAGGGAGATGCTCCAATCCCTTTGAATCACAGAATCATAGAATTGTTAATGTTGGAAGGGACCTTTAAGATCATCTAGGCTAACCATCAACTTAACTCTGATTAAACAAACAAACAAACAAAAAAACCCCATCACTAAAGCATGATTAGCCCTAGAGGAAATGAGATCCAAGAAAGCTGGTTGATATTCAAGGACTACCTTTTCCAATCACCAGATGTCATCCCAATGAGCAGGAAGTCAAGCAAAGATACCAGGAGGCCTTCATGGATGAACAAGATGCTCCTGGCAAAACCCAAACACAAAGTAGCATACAGATGATGGAAGCAGGACAGGCAGCCTAGGAGGATGTCCTGGTTTCAGGTAAAACAGAACTAATTTTCTGCTCAGTAATTTTACTTTCAGCTGTGCCTCTTCTAATAAACTAAACTCTGAAATTAACAGCATATTGTTCAGAAACTGTTCACTCTCACAGTGAGAAGACCTGATTATACCAAGGAATGGTATGCAGACAGGCCCTTGTTTATACTTATTGCTAGAACAACCAAGGTCAGGTAAATTTGTATTTGCCCCGTTGGAGGGTCAGAAGCGAAAAAGCGTACAGGGGTCACACCTGTAGGGAGCAAAGGACAGGACAGGTGACCCAAAAATGAGCAGGGTATTCCATCCCATCTGCTCCATGGTCAGTATAAAAGCTGAGGGATCAAAGGGTCCACTCTCTTCCTTCAATGGCCGACATCTGAGGAGGACCCTGTCTGTTCATCTGCCTTTGATCCTAATCAGAGCATTCCTGCCTCTAGCTCCAGCTCCTGTCAATCACCAAGTGCAGCCTGGGACTTTCTCCTGTGCCTGCTGGTGACGTGATCATCATCCTGGGAGCTTGATACAGTTTTGTATATGTTTTGTATATATTGTATACTTTTTTATTATTTATTACTTCATTATTTATTAATATTTTCTTTAAAGTACTTTATTTTTTTCTAAACTCATAAATCTCTTTTATCTCTTCCTCTTCTCTCTTTTTCTTAGAGGGGGGAGGGCGGGGCCATCTGTTGTTCTGATTGGTCAATCCGGTCAAAACCACGACAGAGGAATGCAGAGACACTGTCTGAGCATGCAGAGACACAGGGCAGCCCAAGTCCAACTAGAACTGAATTTCTCAAGGAAAGTCAAAGCAAACAAGAAGGACTTCTTTAAGAACATATGCTGCAAAAGGAAGACTGTGGGGTCACTGCTGAATGGTGTTAGTGGCCCTGGTTACATATGACTTGGAAAGGGCTGAAGTACTGAATGCAATACTCACCTTACCTAATGCAATGCTTACCTCAATCTTTACCAGTAAGATGGACCTTCAGAAATCACTGGCCCCAGAGACCAGGGGGCAAGTCTAGAGCAAAGAGGACTCAGTTCTTGGAAGAGATTCACATTAGGAAATACTTAAGCAAATTGGAAATAAGTATGTCCATGGGGCCTCATAGGATGTACCCACGAGTACTGAGGAATCTAGCTAGTGTAATTTTCTGTCCATTCTCAATTATCTTTGACTGATCATGGTGACTGGGAGCCGTGCCTGAGGTCTAGAGGAAAGTAAATGTCACTGCTATCTTCAAGAACATCAAAAAGGAGGACCCAGAGAACTATACACCATTCACCCTTACCTTGATCCCTGGAAACATGGTGGAGCTACTAATTCTAGAAACCATTTCCAGATGCATGAAGGACAAGAATGTGATTGGGACTAGTAAGCGTGAACTTATGAAGCATAAGTGTGTATAACCAACTGGATAATCTTCTACAATGAAATTAGCAGATATGAGACAGCATTGGATATTGTATACCTGGACTTCAGTAAGGCTCTGACACTGTCTCCCCTAAGTCCGTCAAGAAAACTGATGAGTACAGTGAGGTGGATTAAAAACTGGCTGAATAGTCAGCCCCGGAGATTAGTGGTCAGTGGCACAAAGTCTAGTTGGAAGCCATTCACTAATGTTGTATCTCAGGGGTCAATACCGGGTCCAATCCTGTTCAGAGTCTTAATTTATGACCTGGATGATGGGACAGTTACCCCAGCAAAAGGCCTTTAAGCTGATTGAGGGACTAGGGCACCTTTTCTATTAGGAAAGACTGAGAGGCCTGAGACTCTTTAGCCTGGAGAAGACAAGGTTGAGGGAGAATCTTGTCATTGTGTACAAATAACTGAAGGGAGGCTTTAAAGAAGGTGAAGCCAGACTGTTTTGGGTGTTGCCCAGTGATAGGACAAAAGGCAATGGGCACAAACTGAAACATGGGAGGTTCTTCCTGATCATAAGGAAACACTTTTTCACTGTGAGGGTGACAGAGCATTAGCACGGGTTGCCCAGAGAGACCATGGACTCTCCATCCTTGGAGTTATTAAAATGTCTTCTGGACATGGTCTTGGGCAAATGTCTCTAGGTGGTTCTGCTTGAGCAGGAGCGTTGGACAAAGTAACCACCAGAGGTCCCTTCCAGCCTCAACCATTTTGTGATTCTGTTATTTCATGAAATGACACCCATTTCCATCTCCCAGTTAAAATGCTATCTAGTCTTTTAAGTTTGTAATTATTTCTGGGGCTTTTACTGCCGTCTTTGTGTAGTCTTAGAATGGGAATCCTCTTTCTGCAGGTCAGTGTACACAGCATCTGGGGATATCCCAGGGATATTCCAGGGATATCCCTGGTAGGAAGAGAAGGGATAGTCATCAGATAGGCAATGTAATTCTAAAAGGGAGTCTTCAGATTGAGAGTCATCTGGCTTGAGAAAATGAAGATCAGGAGGTAATAAGCAATTTAGCCTGCTTTGGGGTGAGGACTGGGGTGAAGTAAAGAGAAGCCAATTGGTGGTCTTTGAACACAGGGATTAGGTCAGTAGGCAGCAGTGAGTAAGGAAGTGAAAATAAGAGTAGCACTGTAGTGTGAGCCGAGTAGCACATTGAGTTGCTACAAGGCTATGCAATCTTGAGTCCACTGGCAATGTACAAAGGGTCTGGAGGACAAAGAATAGGTGCTGCAGCTCAGAGCAATTAGTGTACTATTGAATAATTGCTACTGTCACAACACAAGAGGCAGGGACAATCCTACATCAGCCCACTTAGTTAGGGTGTTCCTTATGCCTGTGAGACCTGTCTGGCATGACACCTGGCTGCCTGCAACTGCTGTCACCACTGTCTCCAAAAGACATGCAAGTATCATCAGGGCTCTTGTTCATGGGATACCAATACCAATGGAAAACCACAAGTAGTCTTTTTCAGCTATGGAGAGTCATGGGTCTGGGTTTGGGTCATCCTTCCCTAGAGTTGAGGTGGGTCTAGACAAAGTGGATTTATTATTGCCCCTCTGATGTTATAGGGGAGGAAGGGAGGAAAATGAGAGAAAATACTGTTCAAAATTCCACAATAAAAGTAATTTTTTAAAGTTAAAATACAGCAGAAGCTAGTTAAGTTTCAGTCCTTTAAATCACGCATTTTTCTTGAGGCAGTCCAAGGGATGACTATTACTACTTTTCATTTTGTGGTGGGGTGGTGCTGGAACCAAACTCCCACCTAACTGCTTGCTCAGTCCCAATGGGAAGAGGGGAAAGAATAGGAAGAACAGGAGTAAGAAGTCTCAATATAATAGAAGAAGATTGGAGATCTCTTACCTCTTGGAGAAACAGGCACAGGGAATGTTTAGTGCTCCAGGAAAATAATTGACTCTCAGACTTTTCTTGCTGTAATTCTGGATGGGAAAAAAACCCCATAGAACAGCTTTGAGGAGCTGTGATTTGCATCCAATATCAAGCAAAAATTTAAGCTTCTTCAGTGTCTTCCTTGGCTGGTGCTGGAGGGTTGAGACTGAATATTATGTGGTTGGGAAATGGTGTGGAGTTTGGGCAAGAGTAGGAGCAAAGCATAAAAATTACATGCAAAGAAAATGAGGAGGAGGAAAAAGAAGAAAGAAGGGAAGAAAGACAGGGAGGAGGAAGAGAAGCAAGGGAGAGAGATGCAGAGGATACCTTTTACTGTGTGGCAGCTGACTATTGCAGTGGTCAGCTGAGCAATTGGCTGAGCAATGATACCTGATGCAAGGTGCCACTGGTAATATCTTGCCTTTTATTTCTTCCTGTAAATCAAAAAAGCAGAATCCTGAATGCAGTGTCTAATCCTTGGTGGCAATTGCATTCCCTTCTTCGCAGGCTTAAGTGTCCTACTGTTGTTCTGGTCAGGACAGACACAATTATTAGATGTTTCCTGAAGGGTCTGCTTTACCCCTTGGCCAAGGGAAGAGTCTTCTGTCCTCTTTGCACCTCTTTGCACAGAAGTCTTGCACCAACAGTTTTCAGGGATCCTCCAGGGCTGCCTGGTTTTTAGGTGCTGGAAGTTGTTGGCCAAGCTCTGAGCCAGGGCTGAAACTCCAAAACTGGCTTGGATACCCTACTGGAAATAAATATGTCATATATCTTAGAGAGGTGATTTATCCACTGTAGAGGCTGAGTTCCATCTGTTGTCCCATCATGTAAATGAACCACAGCTCTGTGTGATAAACATAACATTCTGCCATACAAAGACTCGGGAGTCCATAGCGTTGAACCAGAAAACTTTCTGTGTCTTTCACTGATACATCACTTGGTTATCTGAAGTTGCCAGCTGGAACTGAAAATGTGAGATGGTGAATTTAGCAATTTCCTTTTCTGCTGGTGGGTTCTGCACAATGTAAAACAAACCAACCCCAAATCACAATTTCCCAAGTTTGAGTAACTCAAATTACTGCAGTGGCAGAGTTATTACTCACACTTAGGCTCACTAGAACTTTTTAAAACTCCGAAATGCCTGTTTTATCTAATTTATCAATACTATTGAGCAAATTAAAATTTTATTCTGGTAGCTTCTTATCACTTCCCTTTTATTTAATACATGCAAAAACCTGACACATCAGATGAATTACTTCAGCCATTGCTACTCCCAACCACTTCTTCAATAAGATACCTATCTGGCATGGAAAATGATTTATTCCAGTAATTTTTCAATGTCTTAGAGGCAATCTTGTACAGGAATTCCCAACTGTTTTGCCTGTATTTTCCATAAAAAGACAGCTCTGCTTTTCTCGAGGAGTTTTAGGCTATGTCTGTAAATAAAAGATTCTTGTCTCTAAGGCCTGGCAGCCTAATTCACATACACACAGTTAGTATCCTCTCATTCCAAAACAGAGAGGACTCAATCCTTGTTATGATGCATTTCCCACAGTCCTTCAGACCCTGTTATGTACATACCATCTGCCCTACTACAAGCAAATGACTGCCACAGAACACCCTGTACCCTGAGCAGGAAGGCTGGCAGACATGGTTTAGCTCCTGTCATGTAATTTTTCTGGCAGCTTCATGAGATGTTCTTGCTTATGGCCTTTGAAACCTGTCTGTGTGCCTGGTTACTGACACCAGGCCTTTTGGGCAGCCTCAGAGAGGGACTTTGCCTTCCATGTTGCTGAATGCCCAAGTCTGGCCTGGATACACATTCAGGATGGATGCAGAGGGCTCGAGGGTCTGTTTTCATCAGGATGGTGCTCCAGAACTTGGAGCTGGGAGGTCCAGCATGGAGCTGTCAGTTTGCAGAGCAGATGTCCGACAGAAGTGCCATTCAAGATTTTCTTCCTGGTCCGTCTTTCATGGAGGATACTCAGAGGGAATGTCTCAGCAGGATCTCAAGACAGCAAATGAGTGCTCTAAGTAGCTCTACAGAAGACCCTTCCTTCCCTTCTCTGCATTGTTACTGTATTTACCAGAGTATTTCAGGCTTTGTCTAAACAGCAGGAAGGACAATGACATGTAAATATACTCCTGACACTGAATAAGGCACCACGGGGAGCAACTTCTCTCGCATCAGTGTCACAACACTATTAACTGTTCCGCTTTGAGTCAGAACTGATGATACCATGTAGACAAGCTGAAAGCTCTCCTCTTCCTTCTGTCTTGTGGTGCCAGTATCTGGGAGTACTTGAAGCTGTAGAGAGAACTTCCTGTCAAGGAAGACATGTAAGATGCTGTGATTCTCCTTGGAGCTGGTTCTCACAGCTCTGTTGCTAAACATAGTCAACTTTTCCAGGGTGACAGCTTGTCTTTGAGAAGTGTGAGGCTTAGAGTATAACCAGATGAGACCTGATTGGGTTTTCTCCAGGAGAAAAGCTGCTTAGTGATGTTACTTTCCTCCTCCTACACCTCCAAATAAAAAACAAACAAACAAACAAACAGAAACCAAATGAAACCAAAAAGAAGAGAAAGGGAGAAAGATGGGAGGTATCTTGTCTGGTCTAACTGAGATCCTGGAACAAGGGTGAGGAAAACCAGCTAGACCATTCCCTTTGTGGACTGAGTGAACCGCCAATTGCTATCAGAAGAGAATAGGATTTTGCTTTTACTGCCAGCTCTCCTGTGGGTTAGCTTTACATACACACAATGCACTACTTCAATGGCTGATTACTAAGCAGTGTGGTTTCAGTCCCTGATGGGATGCACATTAAGGAGAACTCTGCATTGCCCTGTCTTTGTGATTTGTTTTGAACTGGGGCTGGTGGTCACTGATTTTTAAATGACATATCCTGGAATTCTGTAAAGAGAAATTCTCTTATATGATGGTGATATGAAGATGGGTTTCTCCTGATAATACAACACAAAAGCTTGGAGGCCTCTCAAGCAATACTAGACTAGCTAGGAAAGATGATATAAACTTTTAGGTGTGCAAGAAATGCAAAATGGACATGGAAGCAGGCTCAGTTATTCAGAAACCGTAAAAGAAACCAACAGGATACTTAGAATAACTTGGAGAAAGAGAAAGGAAGGCTCTTGCGGAGAGAATGTTTTCTATCCGTGTTTTTGTTTACATACACATCATAATGGTGTATGTAAGGCAATAAAAAATAAGGGATGACTCCTCACATCAGAGAAGAAGACATATGAACTAGACAAAATTTTAAGTGTCATTTTTTACCTGGGGGGAGAATCATTTGGATGGTCTTCAAAAACTTAGTTTGTTTCTGGCTTCATTTTCAACAGGAAAAAAGCTAACAAATGATTACAAAAAGCCCGTGAATTATCATTATTGGTACTCATGTTGCTCAAAACAAAATGTTACCTTGAAATATGCTGCATTTAAAAAAAATAAACAAATGCTCAAAATTCATTAATTTTTTTTTTTTTAGGTCACATACAAACTTGTTTAGAGTGTCCTGGTTCTGGGGGGATAAGGCTAATTTTCACAGGGAGGCAAACTAGCTGACCCAAACTTGCCATTCAATACCATGTGATTCCATGCTCAGTACATTGCTGGGAAACTGGCTGGGGAGAGGGCAGGAATTGCCACTTGGGAGTGGGCTGGGCTTCGGGTTCTGGTTGGTGAGTGGTGATACATTAATTGTGGTTTATAAGTTCCTGTATCAGTATTATTGTTGATGTTTTCCATTTACTTTGCTGTTCTGTTAAACTGCCTCTCTCCCAACTGATGAGTTTTGCTTTTTTCTCCCAACTCTCTTGCTATCCTGCCTCTTGGGAGTGTCGGGCTGAGTGAGTGAAAAGACTGCGTGGTTCTTTGTTGCTGGCTGGGGCTAAACCATTGCAGACCTATTTGGCCCCCCCCATGGAGCATGAAGGGTTGAGAAAACGACAGATCTGACTAAAGCATGTTAAAACGAATTCGTCACAAGTATTTATTATATTAGTTAAATAGTCACAACATTGCTTTGTTTGTTCTCATGGCTGTGTTCTGCAATCTATGGTGGAAGCAGGGGAGGATACTTTCCCTAGCTCTTTCATCTCTTTTTTTTTTTCCTTCAGGCCAGATACAACAGCTTTTGAGAATTTTGAATATCCTAGGAATGTTCAAACCAGCATGGTCCTATCGCTATGTCTTCTGAATATGTTTCAGGTGTTGTTTAGGGTTAAATAACTATTTAAGACTACCACTACAACTATTTAAAATCTGCTTTGAGGCTGGATAGTCATGGCTTACATGGCACGTGGGAGAATATAGGCAAGTATCTAGAGAACTCCTCACTCCCAATGATTTGGGACTTTACATCTGAATAACTACAGGACCCTGATAGAATGACAGAATATTTGAAAGGAAAATGCTGTGGCTATTCTAGAGAGACACAACTCACTGCACTGTGTTGCGCCCTGGCCAGTATCTACCAAACACAGATTGACACTATGCAGCACCCTCTGGGCAGAGAGGGAAACCAGACCAACAGGTACTGTGGCTACTCCAACACCTGTGACAGACACTGCAGATAGTCAATCCCCAGTGGTAGGCACCGCAGCTGAACGAGAAAACCAACCCATACCTGTACCAGCTGCTCCTACACCGAAGAAGAAATACACAAAGAAATCAGTTTGCTTAATCAGGGATGATGATGAACCACAGCCACCATGAGAACAGGAGGAAGAGGCAGAACCAGAGATAATCACCCAATCCTTATCCCTGAGTGACCTGCGAGGCTTACTGGACTGCGTGGATTTGATGGCCTGGCACACCAGACTTCCAGGGGTGTAAGGCTCTAGTGGATATGACTGCATAGTGTACCCTAATACCATCAAGCTATAGAGGGGCAGAACCCATTTGTATTTCTGGAGTGATAGGGGGATCCCAAGAGTTGACTGAAATGAGCCTAACTGTGAATGAGTGGTGAAAGCATCCCATTATGACTGGCCCAGAGGCTCCATGAATCCTTGGTAGTGATTTTCTCAGGACAGGGAATTTCAAGGACCCAAAAGGGTACTGGTAGGCTTTTGGCATAACTGTCTTGGAGATGGAGGAAAATAAACAGCTCGGGGATCTTGCTGGGTTTCTTGAAGGATCCTTCTGTTGTGGGGTTGCTGGAAGTCGAAGAATAACAGGTGCCAATCACTACCACAGCAGTGCATTAGCGGTGATATTGCACCAACTGAAACTCTCTGATCCCTAT
This sequence comes from Tringa tobata, assembly GCA_033628505.1. Lineage (NCBI taxonomy): Eukaryota > Metazoa > Chordata > Aves > Charadriiformes > Scolopacidae > Tringa > Tringa tobata. The sequence goes on along the minus strand of JAHREE010142384.1, from coordinate 276 downwards.
CAACTAGATTTATCAACTGGAGACCAAAGGAGTGATCATCTAGACTCATTCACCCTTTAATAGTCACATATAGCCATTGCAAAAATCTAATGGAGGGTGAAGACTATGAATCCTTCTGGAAGCAGGTTTTGCCATAAAATGAAGTAAGGTCAAAGGATCATTTTTTAGGAATAAAATGGCAAGATGGAGGCCATCAGATCCCAATGGATGTGATCAACAAAATAGCTGCAATGTCTCCACTGAGTGGTAAAAAGGAAGCACAAGCTTTCTTAGGTG
>JAHREE010142277.1:0-17177 GCA_033628505.1 Tringa tobata | reverse complement strand
CCCAAAATAAAGCAAAGGAAAAGCAAAGGAAAAGCAAAGAATAAAATATGCAATAAAATAGAATAAAAGAAGAATATAAGAAAATAAAAAAAATAAAAAAAAATTAGCCAAAAAGAAACCAAAGAAAAGCAAAGGAAAAGCAAAGCAAACAAAGAGAAAAGAGTAAAATAATATGAAATGAAATAAAATATACAATAAAATAAACTTAAAAAAATAGAGGGAGAGGGCACCAGAAAGGATAAAATAAGCAATAAAGTAGAAAAACATTGAAATAAAATAAAAAATAACAGAAAAAAAGTAAAGGAAAAGCAAAGGAAAGAATAAAATACGTAACAGAATAAAATAAAAATAAATAACAGAGAAAATAAATATCAAAAAAAACACAAAAAGCAAAGAAAACAGAGGAAAGAGGAGAAGATGCAATAAAATAGAAAAAAATAGAAGACAAAAATAAAACAAACAAAAAAAGCAAACAAAAAAAAGGAAAGCAAAGGAAAAGCAAAACAAAACAAAGCCAAGCAAAGAGAAAAGAATAAAATAAAATAAAATCCTTTTTCTACTTGTAACCTTTGTGTTGTGCATCCTTAAAAGTGTTTTTGGAGCTGAAAAACCTCTGGCATTTCAGGCAAATAGTCTCATCGTTATTTGACTCCTGGTGAGCGAAGAGAAGAGAAGATGCATGGCCAGCTCTGACCTAGCTCTGAGGGCTCCATCCAGGAGGTCAGCATCCCGGAGACAGGGGCAGATCCGGGCACACCTCCACCATCCCTGCCTCCGGCAGGGACTGAAGGCCCCGGGCTGAGCTGAGACACGTCCCCTGGGCAGGAGACGTGGATGGGGGTTCCCAGGGGAGGTCAGTCCCAGCCACTGAGGTCTATGAGCATCCCCAGGACCCTGACAGAAGTAGACTTGCACTGCTCGTGCGGTCTCCTGTAGACACTGATGGCTGACCACTTTGGAGATAAGAGTATCGGGCCAGATGGACCTTCATTCTGAGGGAGTACTGCTGGTCTCAGGCTCCTGTGTTTTAGTATGTTTCTCCAAAGGGAACAGCTCAGGCATTTCTAAAAATGAGTACAAGGAGGTAAAAAAACAACATCCATGGGGAGATGAACAGGTATTGCTCACATCAGAAAGGTTTGCAACCACTCAGTTGAGAAGCATGTCCTGCTTCAGACCGAAAGCTTGATCTTTGAGCCTCGCTATGGTCAGAGACGTGGGGGTTTGCCATCCTGTGGAAACCCAGCTCAACTAGATAAACACAGAAGACTTAAAAACCACAGTTCACACATGCCTTTTTCAAATTCATTCAGATGATACAATTATCTCAAGATGATGCACCATGAGAAGGTACATGCCTCCATTGCACAAGGTGGCAGACCTTGTCCCATCCTAGGATGGGACAGGGCTGCCCATTCAATCCCTTCTGCAACTGCAGGGCTGGGAAGAAATGTCATCAGAGATTTCCTCAGCACGTACTGGTAGGGAAAGGAGGAGGTAGGAAGAAGAATATGCTAGACTAGAGTGGTTGAGTTGGACGGGACCTACAACGACCATCTAGTCCAACTGCCTGACCACTTCAGAACCTGCTGTTCTGTTAAACTGCCTTTGCCTCAATACACAAGTTTTGCCTTTTTCTTCCGATTCTCTCATGGCATTAGGGATTGAAAGAGTGGCCACGTGATTCTCCAATGCCATCCCTATCCACACCCACATCCAATGCCATCCACACCCACATCCACATCCAGTGCCATCCAATGCTAAACCACAACAGGAATTGTCCACCTCTCCAGGAAACATGTTCCAGTGTTGGACCACCCTCTCAGTAAAGAAATGTTTCCACGTCCAAGCCTCCCCTGAAGGACACATCTTTGAGCCATTCCACACATCCTGGCACTGGGTACCAGGGAGAAGAGCTCAGCACCTCCCTCTTCACTTCCCCTCCTCAGGAAGCTGCAGAGACCAGGGAGGTCACCCCTCAGCGTCCTTCTCTCCAAAGCAGACAAACCCTGAGTTCTCAGGTGCTCCTCAGAGCACATGCCTTTTATTAATTAAAAAAAAAAAATCCTTTTTATCTGAATGACATCATCAGTAATTTCATAAAACCAACATTCTCAGATGATTTCAGGTGGGTATATAAAAAGCAAGATCCTCAGTCCTTCTTTGCCACTATCTTACAGGCACACAGGGCCACCTGGGCAGCCACCTCTAATCCATATCAGCATTACCAGCAACAACCTTCCTCTTCACAGAATGATACGGGGTTGGAAGAGACCTCTGGAGATCATCTAGTCCAACCCCCCTGGGTTGGGACCAAAGCNCTGGTCCACCCAGAAAAGGTTGCACAGGAACGTCTCCAGGCAGGTTTTGAATGTCTCCAGAGAAGGAGACTCCACCACCTCTCTGGGCAGCCTCTTCCAGGGCTCTGTCACCCTCACAGGAAAGAAGTTCCTCCTCATGTTTAGGTACAACTTCTTATATTCAAGTTTATGGCCATTCCCTCTTGTCCTGTCACTGGGCACCACTGAAAAAAGACTGGCCCCATCCTCCTGACACCCACCCTTTAAGTGTTTATAGGCATTGATCAGATCCCCCCTCAGTCTTCTTTTCTCCAGACTAAAAAGACCCAAGTCCCTCAGCTTTTCCTCATCAGAGAGGTGTTCTAGTCCCCTAGTCATCTTTGTGGTCCTCTGCTGTCCCCTCTCCAGCAGTTCCCTGTCCTCCTTGAACTGGGGAGCCCAGAACTGAACCCAGTGCTCCAGATGGGGCCTCCCCAGGGCAGAGCAGAGGGGGAGGATGACCTTCCTTGACCTGCTGGCCACACTCTTCCTGATGCCCCCCAGGATGCCATTGGTCTTCTTGGCCACAAGGGCACATTGTTGGCTCATGGTCATCCTGTTGTCCACCAGGACTCCAGGAGAAGCGTGGGTTACAGGATCACTTAGCACCTGAGCTGTGCTGAAGATACTCGGAGCGATTAACTCAAAGTGACTCAAACTTGGCGTGAGGAACCAAACTTAGGGGAATGTATTAACTGAACCCCCTGCCTGTGAAAATGGGTACGGACATGGCCCTCCCAGGTGTGTAAATTAATTCAGTGAGAGAAGCCATGCCGTGGGGATTGTACGCATGTATGTGCATACATCAAGATATTTAAAGGGACATGACAGATTTTCAACATGTGCTACATACTGCATGTCGAATGTCGTTAAAATGTCATCTTCGGAAAATAATGCTTATGTGGGACATTCTGAAAATACATTAATCATGTTTATAGCCATACATTAGGTTGAATGTGTTATATATTTTCCCTGCTTAGGACATGAGGTAATCAACGCCAGATTTGTAAGTTTTCCATTGCTTCATTCGATTAAATAATCATCAGAATATATTGATTTTATATATACAAGGTTTGCAGTAACATTTCTTACACGGGCTAAGAAATAAGCTCTGTAATTATTCTTTGAATTAAAAATTCAAGGCTTTACTAAGATAGCTTGTGCACAAAATGAGTGAATTAGATTCAGTTTAGCTTCATAAATGAAACGCGTAGAACCACTCCCATTCAATTTGTAAGCCAAAATCTTGTCGCTTATGGAATTTTAATGGTGGATAACTTCAGGTAATGAATAAATCTTTTTAAAAGTGTAAAACGTGGGATAAAAAGAAAGGAAAAAGAAAAAAATGAAGTATTGGCTATGAATTACTGCTTTGTCACTGCACCTGCATTATCATGTTTAGTAACATCACCTTTGGTATTAAGGTGCTCACTCCAGCTTTAGATGAAGTAATACTTAACTAGTCGAGCGGAGGATGCAGGTTGTTTGAGAAAGTATCTTTTATTTGCTGTAAAAGAGTAAATCAGCTCTGAAATGACTTCTGTTCGTCGCTAAGTTGGCTTTGGTTTCGGCTTTAAGAAGGAAGGGGACCAATTAGTGATAGCCCAAAGAAGAAAAATCATGAATATTCAGAGGCCTAGAAAGCGCGACCTCCTGAGAAAAAGACTGAAAGATTTGGGTTTGTTTAGTCTAAAGAGGAGAAGACTCAGAGAGAAAGATGATCACAGCCTTTGAGTACGTTGAAAGTTGCTCCAGAAGAGGATGGGAATATCCATGTCCTCTCTGGATAGAATGGGAAGCGACAGACGTTGAAGGACGGTTTGGTTACAGCTTGGGAGGAGGTGACAACACTGGTCTCTGGGATGGAGGTGGAGTTACCTGTTTTAGGAACTAGGTTAGAAAATGTTAGGGATGATGTGGATATTTCTTGTTCCTTCTCTAATCGTGATCCTTCTGGTTGGAATAAGTGGTCTCATAAAATCCCATTCTCAAAAAAGTAGTCTTCTTTTTGAAATCACAATTCTTTGTAATGAAGTAGGGAGTGAATGTATCCGTATGAGTGCTTACCTGTATTCTGTGTGGTATTATGCTGTGAAGTCATGTATTTTAACATTTTTTGGCCACAAACATACTCTGGACACAAAGAGAAAAACTATAAAGGCAAGATATAATGCTGTACTAACCATAGACATTCAGATACTGTTAAGTATTGACTAAAGCAGGTTAAGATGGAGACAGTAGATAGAACAGAGCTGGGAGGGGCAGAAGTCTGTTCTGGAAGAAAGGTTTGAAGGAGGGAAGCCGTGCTAGATTTTTTGGGGGGGTGAGGACACGCTAAGGAAGATGATTTTTCTGCAGAATGCAGGGTAACAGGGAGAGCAGAAGACATGCCATCAGGAGGGCCAGAGAGGAAAGTGCTGCATTCGGGTGAGAGAGAGAGAGAAGAGAGACACAAAGCAGGCTGTCAGGAAGGGGAGTGAAATGGGATCCAGTTTCATTCCATTAACTGCAAGAGACCAGAGAAGAAACCAAAGCAAGAAACCAAACGTAAGGAAGAAAGGAGGAATCCAAAATAACACACAAATGAGATTTAAGAGATGATTAGATGTGGTGCTGGGGGATATGGTGTAGGGGAGGACTTTGTAGAGTAGGGCAGATGGTTGGACTCGATGATCCCAAGGGTCTCTTCCAACCTAGATGATTCTATGATTCTATGATTCTAAACTGGAACTACATTGAAGGACAGATTAACATGAATGGCCATGGAAAGGGTGTAAACAGAGAGGAACTAGGAGAACAAAGGAGATGTTTTGTTTATGGAAGTGTTGGGATTTTGAAGAATTTATGTCAGTTGCTAGAGAAATGTAGGGCCCTTAATAGCACGAGAGTCTTGATGAGATGTGATGACCATGCGCACAAACATAAGATCATTTATTCTAACTGAAATGTAGAGAAATACTTTTCACTAGCTAACTTTAACCCAAAATCCGTTTTTGCATTAACACGGTGTCTCGTAGCGTATGACCAAGCAAACGGACCGTACTGTCCAGGTAATTAATGACTTTTTTCCCCCACATTCATTGATAGCTTTCAGAAGACTTGTAATGTACCCTGTACTCACGGCCTGGAGTTCAGATTGCTCAAGAAACCCAAATCCACAGAGTAATGGAATCTGCAGCCTAACCCCAACAAAGCGTTTGTTTATAAATAGGAAGAGAATATCCTAATAACAGGAGGCAGATGTTAAACATCTTGATTCATTTCAAATCGACCCAGTCTAACTCAACGATCCCAAAGTCAGGCAAGAGTGGACAAACACAGCTTTATTTTATCCTGGTGGGTCACATTAAAATAGACGTCGTGTTTTCTGCAGCTTGCGAGCTGACTGTGGAACAGTTTGAACAAAGTTTGGAGGCAAACTTTCAGGATTGATTGTTAAAACTCTTTAATCATATCCTGATTTTCACGATTATTGCTTGTTTAATATTTTAAACATTCGGCGTATTAAAATCCTCGGGAGAGCCTTGGGGTTTGTTAAGTTTGTTGATTATATTATGCTTAGTTTCTCCACCACCATCCCTATTAAAGCCAGTGTTACAACATCGTATAAATAGTTGAATTTTTATATTGTCGGTGGTTTTGGTGACGGCAATTTAAAAATATTACGAAGTGTTCTTTTTCTGCTTGGCCATGTGTACTCTTTCAGGGCTGCTCATACACAAATAAACAATTGGGATAATGCTGTAAAGTTATTTTTGAACTGCTGCCTGGGCTTGAAAACACTCAGTGCACAAAACTTACCGAGGTGAATGGAAGCGTTCCAGCCTATTCCAGGGAGCTCTGGATCAGGCTCCTGAGCCCAGTGCCGTTTCAAAGCCTTTAATTTTATTTTTTTTTTTGTTAACATATTGTAATAGGCAATGTTTACTGAACTTCTCTAAGGTTTCCAGTGATTAATATACATTAGCTCCAACGTGTTTTGACTGGCTGATGATTAGGCATCACAGGGCAATTTCTTAGGTCTTTTTTTTATTTTTATGCTGCACATCACAGGCATTACACAACACTGCTCCAGCTGTCCCCATGGCCAGATGTTGGCTGTAAAGCTCTCCGAATTTAATATCGTATGCAATCCCCCCCCCTTTTATTAATTTTTTTTTCCCTAAACCGGTTGAAGCTGCAATGTCTGTTGTTAGCTCTGTTTTCTTAGGAGGGCTGTTTGGAGGCACCTATTGCTCCGATGTGGTTTGGAGGGAGCTCAGATTTCATCCAAACCTGTGCACAATCCCTCCGTTTGTTTGAAGGCATCTTTCTCATTCAAGGTGAAAGAGCCTCCTGAACGTGCACGACGCGTTCTGCTCCTACACCGACTGGAGGGCCTTACATTTCGGTGGTTTTAGTCCTTCTGCTTAACTTTAGCATTACTAAAAAAAAAACCAACCACCCCCTACAAAGCTTCTGCTTGGGACCCTACGCACTAAAGGCGCTGTCTTTGTTTTAATAATTTCTGCCATGTTAGGGTGAACGATTTCTTCCACTCGGGTGTTTTGCAGGTTGTTGTACATCCTTTCTGTGCTTTCCCGATTCTTTTGCGTGGTGATCAACCTTCACAACTGCTCCATAAAATAAGTAGGTCTCCTCGTTCTCATTTGGCCCTTCTTTGAAAGCTGAGGAATGGATAGATGGGCACCCATGAAAGCACCTGGCAAGAAAAAAAAAAGCAAAGCAATTTCTTCCTTTCAGTTGGTGTCTCTTAACTATACTTGTGAGCTGTTTGCTAAAAATGTATCTGTTTGGGAGGAAAGCAGTTAATTGTCCCCAGATATTCAGCGATGCTTTTTGGTGTTGGCAAGGGGCATGTACTTTCAGTCGCTGTACACCACTTACTGCTTTTCAGGTCTCTTGAGAGCTCAAAGAGGGTTGAAAAATGTTGCTAATTCCTCTAATCTTTCGGCGTAGAGTTGAGATGGGGCATGAAGTATGTCATTCAAAGGATACTTGAGCGATATGATTGGCTAATGGTGAGTCCTAGCAGCAGGTACAACATTTTAAATATGCACTACCAGAACACAGGCTTTTAAAAAGCATTTCTCCTCGCCCTCACCTCAATGTTTGCAACGCCGTAGATAGCTTTTCTAATTGTAATAAGTCACAACAGGGCATGCCTTGTTGGGCCATAATCATACTTCTCAGGCTGCTGATAGCTCTCCTCCTTCGGGTTCGTGGCTGGCGTACACCCGAGGAGTGCAATTATGGTACAACAATGATTGCCCTGTTGTGCCTTATTATTCAAGCAAGGCACTGAAGCAAGTGTTTGTGTGCGTGCACATGCAGAGACAAAGTACATCTGAGCAGGTCCTTACCAGATAATTAACAAACTTGGATTAACCCTATCCCAACGTTGCTTTAATTTGAATGTTCTTTTTATAGCTGCCATTTCATCCTACTTGCCAGGTAGCTCCCAGGAAGCCCAAGGCCTCCCTTCACCTTCACTCTTTGCCATTTTGTTTTGTTTTGTTTTGTTTTTCCTTAGCATGAATTTGAGTCCTGAGAAGGGTTCCATCCTGCCAGCCTTGGGAGTAGGAAGATGCCTGTTCAGCTATAGGGCACATAAATCACAACCTGTGGTAGCAGGAGGTCCTCTCACATCAGGTGGAAGACTTGAGCTGCGCTTTTGTGTCCTGGTGGCCCTTTGAGGCTGTTTGGCCAGCTCCCTAACAACTGGGTTTTGGCAGTGCTAATAAACATGGTAGAACATGGCAGGTCTTAGGACCCGGACCAAGAGAGCCAAGATCTCATTTCACAGAAATCCCACTGCTTTTGCATGGGTGGACCTGAATTGACAACATGAAAATGAAAAGTGCGGCTACTTTACCGAACCCTGGAGTTACCCAGTCTCCTTTAACACTTTTTTGGTGTTATTCTTTAGGTTTGGCTGTATTTGGATATGCAGAATATGAAATGTATTTGTGACAGATAGAAGTGTGACATACAATAAGTGATGCCCTTTTCCTGCAGTAACGTCTGTACACTGGACGGCTGCACAGGGCTGGAGGACACCCTGGGGTCAGTACACCATCATCTGTCACTGCAATTTGGAATTAAGGAAGGTGCTTAAACAGCAGACAGGGAAGAGGCACTTCTCTCATTTTTCTAGGCTTATGCTGTCAAATTTTTAAGTCATAAGAACGGAATGAGTTCTATGATCCACATGTTTTTTTGGAATATCTCTTCCAACTCTGAGGATTTTTAATTGCAGATGTTGTTAAGATGTCATTTTTTAATGGCCTGATAAAAAAAAAAACCACCACAAAAAGCCCAAACCTCTGCCATTTCCACATTCTTGAGCTTTGAGCAGCGTGCATTCTTCAGCTGCTCGACAACAACAGCCCGTCTCCCTTTGTCCCGAGGATGCTGAAGATGGGAACGCTTTATCTTTGCAGAGGAGCTGGTGTTTGTCATTGCACCACAGCACGTACCCAGCCCAGGGGCTGTACGTTCTCCTTGAGAGGTGCAGCTCTGTGAGAGTGGGTCACGAGTGAGATTCTGTGAAAGCTAATGCAATGTTTCCTGAGATTACGGATTGCTAGGCTGGGGTCAGTGGTAGGACCACAAACATCAGGTGTTTGAGCTAAAAATATTTCACGGCGTCTGCCAAACTGGTGAAATTTTCCATATTTGCTGCTGCATTCAGTTCTTGTAATGGTTACAGAGGATCTTGGCTCCTTCTTTATCCTCCCTCGATAGCAAAAGTTAATCACTTGCACATGGACTCCCTTGAAAAAAAATATGTAATGTTTACTTGTTTTCCTCTGTCCTGTTAAATTTCATTTCCTCTGCTCCTACCATTTCTCCGTGCTGTGAACCTATTGCTCGTTGGGGTATAACACACAGAGCTGTTTTTCCTCAACAGAAAAAAAATAAAAATGATGCTGTTCACTTCTTTTGGAAAGGCCACTCTGCCCGTCCCAAGGCAGAGTCTCTGCCCCGGTCCCTGCAGCTCTCCTGGATTCTCCCAGTTTCAGTCAAGGGGAGTAAAATTGGAAGAGAACAAAAATAATGGTGTGAAGCTGCGTGGGTGTCACACCTGTAAGCGAGAGGTACAGGACTGGGGGCTGGGATGCCAAATTCACTAAGCACTGCTTTTGCATTCATGGCAAACAGGCTAATTTTCTAGTTTGGCTCTTGGGATTTACATCCAGCTGCAGAGAACTATCAGGAGGGACCCTGGTGATGGGGGAGACCCGAAGCATTTGCCCCTGTCAGTCCTGAAGGAGCCTTTCTGACCCTCAGAAGCCCAGTCTCAGCCAGCTTGCTTTCCCTCTGTGTGCTGCCAGCAGTGTAGGATTCCCCCTGACTTCCCTCTAATTCCCTAAATGTGCCATTTCAAAATGTTTTGGCTCTTCCTAACATGTGTTTGGTTACGAGGTATCGCTCCAGTTCTTCAAGGACGAGCACCTCTGATCTACGTGCTTTTTGTGACCAATTACAGGATTTCAGGGCTCCGTCTGGCATATACCATTCAGGATGGTCTCTTAAATGAAATCTCTATCTATCACATATACATCCTCATCGAATTAGTCTCCCCTCCCCTCTGGATCTGCATGCCGACCCTACTGCTTTGATGTTACAGCACTGAGGAATTTATAAGACATGGTATTTTTTTTCCCAGCAAGAAAACATGAGCAAACCATCTATTATGATAATTACTGAAACTGATTTACATCTTGTGAAAAGATTAGGCGGCAGCTGCCGCCGCCTTGAAAATGTCCCATAATGATATCAAACTTCAGGCCTAAGGAGAAGTACAAAAAGGCAGCTTGAAAACCTCTGGATGTATATCTTCTGTTAAGTCTCCGTGGATTTGCTGATAAGGCTGCCCCTGGAAGGATTCTTGCTTCTGGTTCTCTCACCAGGCAGAGGGATTTTGCCTTCCTTGCAGTTGTGCTTCCAGTGAGCATTTGAATTTGGTAGGACTTTAAAGAACGATGGCCAGAAAAAAATTAGATTCAGAGACAAGTCAAATGCCAGTGTTTTACAGCATTACCTAGCAAGTCCCACTGAGAGCTCTTCCACAAACAAATCTGAAAAACCCTGCTTTTGGAGAAAAGTCTGTCTGACGGGTCCTTCGGTATCTCTCCTCCACTTTTTGGAACCTCATCTTGCAGACATGTTTGTGCAAACAAATAGCTTCACATGAATAATTTTCTGCGACTCTGTAAATCCTTGAAGAATCTTGAGCCTTTGCCGTAGACAGTAAGAGGAGTTTTCTCTCTGGCTCCAGTTGGCGTATCAGGACAGCTCAGGTACATGGTTTTCTTCCTCCCCCGCTGTTCAGACACCTCTCAAGTGAGGTATATCTAGAGTTGGGTGAATTATGCAAAGTATTTGGGGCCCGTGCACTAATTCTTGTTGTTAGCCTACTGAGGTTTCATAAGCGACTGATTTTTACTTTCAAAAATAACTGAATATCAAGGTTGAAGGGATGAGCATTTTTTGAAATTTAAATTATTGCTAGGAACGCCAGAATTCACACAATCTAAAAGAAAATCAATACCAGGTGAGTTGTTTTGGGGCTGTTATTAGATAGGAAAGACAAACGTATCAAGGGAGTATAAAAAACTTTACGATGAAGTACAGCGTTAGGGCTTTTTTATATTCTGAGGGTTTAAAACATTCTGAACAGAGGACGCGCAATGAAATGGAAGGGCCTTTCAACATCTTAGCATATGAAATTTGCAGTCGTATAATACTGAGGTTATTCCGGTGACTGGAATCTGGCAGGGTTCAAAAAAGAGCATGAAAATTTCCCTGGGCTACAGTAGGATCGTCTGAACCGTGCTGCTGGGTCTTGAGTTCCGTGGTGTAAGCGATGAGGTGGTGTCAGGCTGGGCAGACCGTAGAAGGTGGGCGACCATCTTACATGACGTGAAGTTTTTCGGGTTCCCGTGAGTGACTAGGGGTGGATTTGGGGATATTTGGGGATGCCTCATGCTGAGGGGAAAATATGCAATATACGTGTGTAGAGATTTTAAACGGCACTCAACTGAAGGCAGTGGAGCACAGGAAATGGATCTTCTGTGTGCAAAACTAGATAAATTAATCCTGTACCTTACTGTATGTATAGTTTACTGCGTAATGATGTTTTACAGGGGTGCTCTAACCCAAAATAGAGTCATAGAGTCATAGAGTTGTCCAGGCCGGAAGGGACCTCCAAAGGTCATCTAGTCCGACCTCCCCGCAGTCAGCAGGGACACCCCCAACTAGACCAGGTTGCCCAGGGCCTCGTCGAGCCTCACCTTGAATATCTCCAGGGAAGGGGCCTCAACCACCTCCCTGGGCAACCTGTTCCAGTGCTCCACCACCCTTACGGTGAAGAACCCTCTCCTAATCTCCAGTCTAAATCTGTTCCCCTTCAGCTTAAAGCCATTGCCCCTCGTCCTGTCACTGCAGGCCTTTGTAAACAGGTTCTCCCCAGCCTTCCTGTAGGCTCCCTTCAGGTACTGGAAGGCCGCTATTAGGTCTCCCCGGAGCCTCCTCTTCTCCAGGCTGAACAACCCCAGCTCCCTCAGCCTGTCCTCGTAGCAGAGGTGCTCCATCCCCCTGATCATCCTCGTGGCCCTCCTCTGGACCCGCTCCATCAGGTCCATGTCCTTCTTATATTGAGGGCTCCAGACCTGCACACAATACTCCAGGTGAGGTCTCACCAGAGCAAAGTAAAGTGGAAGAATTACCTCTCTGGACCTGCTGGCAACACATCTTTTGATGCAGCCCAGGATGCGTAATAAATAGCCTGTCCACTCTTCTTATAATGGATCCAAATAAGGCTATGAACATGGATACCTTTCGTAAAGTATCTAATTTAACACACAGTGTTAAATTACAGCTTAAGTCGGTACACAAGTTTTATTCTGTGAGAAAATAAATCAGAAAGAAAAGATTTGGCTAAAGGTAGCATTTGGCTGAAGGCAGTGGTTGGTGCCCACACGCCTCAGAGATGGCTTTCCAGAAGGTGTCCCAACCGCTGGTATTCCTAGGTATTTTGTCCTCCTTCATGCAGCTAGGAATCTCAATCCAAAATGAAGGTTATTCTTTGTCTTTAGATATTACATCTACACATCCCTGTAAGGTCCAGTCAGTGCAAAGAGGAAAGGTTGTTTTATGCGGTGATGACCACGTGCTGCTGGGGCACCAGAGCAGAAAGTCCCTTCCAAGGCCCCAAGCTGTCAGAGCTGTTTCTAATCTCACAGAGGCTCACGGAGCTGCCGCAGAACTGCAGAGCTCAGTCTGATGTAGATTATCAGAATTACTGGACTTGTTTGCTTAGGAGCTCACTGGCACCAGCTTTTCCCTGATGGCTGCTGGGATCCGTGTGGAAAAGCCCTACAGGATGTAATAGGAATCTTTGCAGAAACATTAAAAGGCCCTATTTAAACTGCTCTGAAACCTATAGAGTTTAATAGAGAGTAATATCCTTTCTATTGTTGTTTTTAACTGTCCTATATAATTCTATATTAAATTCTTGAGAAAGGCTGTAATTTTCTATTAAATTCTTTCAGGCTTTTCCACAAGGGTTCCGTAACATTTTTCATCTTTCCCAGAAGTCAATCACTTCAAGCCGCTAGCCATATGTACATTATATATATGTATACACACACATGCACGGAATCATGGAATCATGGAATTGTCAGAGTTGGAAGGGATCTTCTAGAGATCCTCTAGTCCAACTCCCCTGCCAAAGCAGGGCTGCCCAGAGCACATCACTCAGGATGGCATCCAGGCGGGGCTTGAAGATCTCCAGAGAAGGGGACTTCATGACCTCCCTGGGCAGCCTCTTCCAGGGCTCTGCCACCCTCACCCTAAAGAAGTTCTTCCTCAGATTGGAATGGAATTTTCCATGTTTCAGCTTGTGCCCGTTGCCCCTCGTCCTGTCACTGGGAACCACTGAAAAGAGTCCGGCTCCATCCTCCTTCAACCCACCCTTTAGATCCTTGTCAGCATTGATAAGGTCTCCCCTCAGCCTTCTCTTCTCCAGGCTAAAGAGTCCCAGCTCTCTCAGCCTTTCCTTGTAAGGGAGATCCTCCAATCCCTCCATCATCTTGGTTGCCCTACGCTGGACTCTCTCCATGTATGTCGGTGTGTGACTCTTCTGGAGTCCCTTACTCACAGCCAGGTTCAGCTCCCTGGGAAGGGATTGCCCCTAAGAGGGGTCAGCCCCGGGGGCAGAATGTGACACACTCGTGCTCTGGGTCAAAGCCACCCTTGCTGGGCAGGTTCCCATTCTCTGCTCACCGAGGACAGACCCTCTGCTATGGAGTAGAGGCTGGCAGGTCATTGCCCAGCACCTGCACCACCAGCACGCCCGCTGGGGACACTTGCCTTTTCACCAGGAAAACCTCTTGCAGGGGAAGGAAAAGCAGGTTCGTAGGAGGCAAGAAGCTGAAGCCAGCAGCCCAGCAGCAGTTCCAGCTGAGCCTCCTGGCTCACCTGAATTAATCTACTCCCTTTTAAACCATTCACACGCTGATCTGGTTTTGCTGTCTCCCTGCACCCGAGTGGCTTTACGGTTTGGGGTGGTTTAAAGGGAAATTCCGAGGGCACTTTCTCTGCACATTGAGTTTATCCCGGCGCTGGCACTCAGACCACCTGATGTGCATGTTATGTTTGTTGATTTTGCTGATACCCCCAGAAGGTCGTTGGCAGTCTGTTTTTAGCTCTTCGGATACATATGCTGCTGCAATCGCTCTGCTCAATGTACAGTAGGCAGGAAATGTAAAGTTCAGTAAACAAACACATACAGATTGTGAATTGGAGAATATTTGGTTCTTCCTTCTGGATTGCAGTTTTACTCCCATGTGGCGGGAGCAAAGGGGCCATCCAGCCTGCCTGTGAGAAGCTTAGCCCGACCCAACTGCAGGGCTCACAACGGTGATCTCTTCCACCCAGGATCTGACACGGAGCCCTGGAGCTGCGTGTTTGTCAGGGTTTGATGGTGCTGAGCTCCCAACCCGAGCCCCCAGCCACAGAATCACTCCTCCTCCAGTTTGACTTTGCCCCTTGGGTGCCTGCTTCCATTGGAAAATATTGAAGTGTGAGTTATCAAAAGACTTACCCGCCAGGCTTGCAGTGACGTGCTTTTTGGTTTTGTGCTTCTGCTGAGGAGAGGAGACGTATGTGAAAATAGCTCGTGAGGTGTTCATCGCTGGGAACCCCCAGTTTGGCAGCTTATTTCCCTCCTTTACAGCATGGCACAGCCAAATCAGAATCACAGAATGATATGGGGCTGAAAGGGACCTCTGGAGATCATCTAGTCCAACCCCCCTGCCAAAGCAGGTCCACCCAGAGCAGGTTGCACAGGAACGTCTCCAGGTGGGTTTGAATGTCTCCAGAGACAGAGACTCCACCACCTCCAGTTTCTCCTCATGTTGAGATGGAACTTGTGATGTTCAAGTTGGTCCCCGTTTTCTCTTGTCCTGTCACTGGGCACCACTGACAAAAGACTGGCCTCATCCTCTTGACACCCACCCTTTAAGTATTTATAGGCGTTGATCAGATACCCCTTCAGTTTTCTTCAGATTGAAAAGACCCAATTCCCTCAGCTTTTCAGGCCCCTCATCATCTTTGTAGCCTTCTGCTGTCCCCTCTCCAGTAGTTCCCTGTCCTTCCTGAACTGGGGAGCCCAGAACTGGACATAAAATAAGTACTTTTATCTTGGGTATGGGGAACATTCTGCCGCAGTGCTGTGGGAACCCAACTTCTGGGGCACATTGGAAGCCTTGTGCCCAAGCCTGCAGCCTGTCTGTGCCCAGGAGGTCAGAGGAGCATGCTGCTCTTCCATACCCTTTTTAGTTAGCTCTCAGGTAACTGTAGCCCAGGTGGTGATTTTGAAGCATACAGAAGAAATCACGTCTCATGGTAAGAGGTTGGATCCAGGGAGCTTCAATTTGGAACATGAATATTTTAGGTGGAGGAATTAGCTTTCTGTAGTAATTTTGGGGGTGATTAGGTTTGGGGTGAACACCTACGCTGGTTTGCTGCAAAGAGATGCCATTTGGCTTCCTACTGCACTTCTCATCTCAGATTCATTAAGTGACTAATCTGCTGGAGTGCCTGGGCTCCGGACTAGGAACTCTTCTAGTGTCTGGATGTCCAAATCAAAGTGTATAAACAACAGTGAGTAAATAAAAATATATGGATATTTTTATATCTATAAATAAATAGGGCATTTAACACGGTCTTGTATATTGTACTGTCCATGCTGAGCTGGAGAGTAAAGTACATGAGATATGGAGCAGCTGGGAATATACACACTAAGATACACTTATCAAGCCCCCTGACAGCTATTTCGGAGAAATCCCCAGACCTGTGGAGTGTGAATGTCTTGAAATTTGGGGGAGCGAGGAATAAAGCACCAAAATTTACCCACCAGAAAGTGCAGTTCCAGCAGTGGGGAAAGTCTGTGGTGACTCCAGTAAAATTAATGGAGTTGCAGTAATGCAAAACTCTTGTGAGATCGGCACCAAGCACTTTGCCTTTCTAGGAGATATTAATCAAAGTTCTGACCTTTTCCCTGGGAAGTTTTATTTCTTTTTAACTCTGTCCATAGGGTTACCAGATGTGCTGTGTTGCTGGGATTGTCTTAGCCGTGCAAAACATTCTTGGGGTCCCAGCTGATTTGCTGAAACCGGGATCTGTCCTGATTTCAATAAAATGCTGGGATTTCCCAAGGGTTTTCCTGACTATCTTCTCCATTCTAGCAGCATGTCTGTGTGGCCAAGCACGTCTTCTCCTTCTCCAGTAAGCTCAGTTCCCAGCTGCCAGTCAGCTGAAAGCCCGTAGCGCTGCCTTTACGGTGGAAAGGTGTGCACTGTAACAGCAGGAGCACAGTTTCAAGCCTGACAGATACGGAAAAATATCTTCATCCTTGTTTACAGGCACTTCATCACAGCAGGGGCACGAAAGGGGCAGACCGAGGCCACTGGCTGGGGAAGGGGTGAAGAAAAGAGAAGAACCAGAAAACCCATCGCAAGCCAAGCTAGTTGGGTAGGAAATTGGGTAGGACTGGAAAGTGAAGGGTAAAAGGAAGTACAAATTGCATTTTGGGGGCTTTTTCTCTGCAGAAACATGGTAAGGTTTGAAACGGATAAAAATCCTTTATAGAAGTGATCTGAACTGGCAGCCCAGGTTTAAAAGCTAAGTCCAGAATCTTCTGACATATCGAGGGAACTGATCTTTAGGCTTGACATGAGACTCAGACCAGGAATGTTTGGCATGATTTAGCATTTCCTAATAAAAGCTCACAGCGCCTGACATAGCATCCTACTCTCGTTAAACCAGCAGTAGAATTTTTAATGAGCAAGTGTTCGAGAAATTGCTTTAATGTCCTCTTCAAAAACCAGCCCCTCGTATCACAGCACTCTTTAACACCATACGCAGGGCTGTAACTTTACAGCCTGCCTTGAGCAACACGTGGTGCTTGGCTGTCCCAGGCCCCGTGCAGGCAATGAGCTGCAGCTTGGTCACAGAGCCTGGTGCCCCATCTCCTCCCACCCCCAGGGTCCAGCAGAGAGTAAGTACCTCTTCCCCTTTTAAGTGAAATAAGCTATTGCACCTCGTTTTGCATTCTGGCTGAGAAGGAGAACGCTCCAAGGTCAGAATATTAAACAGGCTTGAAACCCTTTTCCATGTGAGACGCCGCAGGTGCAGGCAGCGCTCTGGCCAGGTGCAGACAGACTGGCTTCCAGGTACTCCCCAGGAGCTCCTCCAGGTGACAACTCCCACCCCTCTGTTCCACCTCCGTGCGGGTTACTACATATTGTCATAGAATCATAGAATGGT